>BJKM01001386.1:0-46229 GCA_015082035.1 Chaenogobius annularis | reverse complement strand
AAAACTGGTCTAAAAACTGGTCTAAAACTGGTCTAAAACTGGGTCTTAAAAACTGGTCTAAAACGGGTCTAAAACAGGTAAAAAAGGGTATAAAGCAGGTCTTAAATGAGGTCTAAACCAGTCTAAAACCGGTCTAAAACCGTCTAAAACTGGTCTAAAACTGGTCTAAAACTGTTTAAAAACTGGTCTAAAACTGGTCTAAACTGGTCTAAAACAGGTCTAAAACTTTTGAACTAGTTTAATTAGTTTAAAAGTAAAACCAACAGGAAATTGAACAGGAAGAAAGCATCATAAAGAACCAAAACCTCACATGATCCTTGGTCCGATCTTTAGTCTGGTTTAAATCTGGGTGAAGTCCTGGACTGGGTCTCGTCGGGATTTTTATAAACCTCCCTCATCTCCCTCCCAGCTGCGCTCATTCAGACTTTAAACTTACACTTTTTAATCCACAAGGGAAAGGACTTGGACACAGAAGCGCACACGTATCGATCAAATAACAAACATGAATGGGAAACATTTTAAAATAATTTAATTAGCAAAATATACAGATGATGTGTATATGTACAAGTAAAATAAAATAACATATTGTAGATATAATGTTTAAATAAGCTCTGTAGAAGAGGTGAAGGAGTTGAAATGGCTTCATTCCACAAAGCTCCAGCAGAGGGAGGTTGTTGCACTTCTGCATTTGAAAATGACACAACATCAACGTCTTGTCATGACTTAAGTATGAACTCTGGTCTGATTCGGCTCAGCCTTAATCAGACTGGTTTTACACTTTAAACCCTGTTTATTGTCTGTTCTGTGGCCCCAGTAGTGTCAGTTTATTTTTTTATGTATTGATTTTCTTCAGTTTTCAAATGTATATAAACAGAACAAACAAAAAAAAACACAGAACACAACAGAAACTGACCAAAGAGCAATAATTACATCAACCAAATGATGGCATATTTAAATGAAAATAATGGTCCCAACAAGTCCAAAGTCATTGTCTCTTTCCAATTCAAGTCCTAATGTTATTTTTTAAAATGTTTGATGTCACCATGTCCGTCCAGTCTTTGATCATTGGTGATGTTTGAGTCGACCATTTCTTTCGTGATGCCTTTCCATGTTGAAAGCACAGATTTTCCCCAGGGATTCTTCACTTCCTCCTCATGACCCAAGTGTCATGTGCCAGTAAGGCCTGCACAGGGAACCCCCGGCACAACATTACTCTCAGTATGTTTCCATTGAGCTTCATATTCTGGGTCACCCCCAAATGGAGATGGAAATCGTGAGGGTCTGAAACAGAGAGAGAAATTTGGGCAAAACATTCATGTTTATAGTTTCAGTCCTTTGACTTAGACTTAAGATCTTTCTTTACAGTGGAGAAAAGAATGTAGTTTATCTCTGAGATTGTTGATAGTTCTTTATGGAGGATCACACCTAAATATTTGTTTAATTTTTTTGTTTGGCATTTAAATAGGTAAGTCTTTCTAATGGACAGAGGGGGGCGCCAGTGAGAGAGAACTCCAGTTTTGTACATTCAATTTTTATCCAGATATTGGACCAATATTATTAAGGAAATGCATCTCATTGGGTATGTATATAAAGACATCTGCAGCAGGTAATTTATGTCCTGTCCCATCAATTGAGACAATTCAATTCAATTTATTTTTGTAATGCCCAAAATCACAACAGTAGTGTCTCGAGGGGCTACAGTGGAAAAACAAAATAAACAGTGTTCATAGGGACTTGGAAAATGTCCCAGCATTCTGTGTCCTTAGACAGATGTCCCAAGCCCCCCTGTCCTTAGACCCTCCTTCTCGGCCAGGAAAAACTACCAAACCTCTTTGGGAAAAAGTAGAAACCTGTAGGAGTTCCACAGTGAAGGAGAGTTCCGACTCCCTCGGACGGACAGGAGGACGAGAGAGAGACAGGAGTTGGACCCACTCAGGAGGAGAACCAGGTCTTTGAGGCCGATGAAGAACCGTTCATCTGGAGTAGAGACCGTTTCTCCAGGAGACCGTTCTCCAGGCAGACCGTTTCTCCAGGCACCATACATTGTTTCTGATTGTCTAATATATTGGGCCAATGGTTCTAAGTACTCAGCAAACAATGGAGAGGACCAAGCACAACCCTGCCTCACCCCTCTTTCCAAATTCAGTTGGTCTGTCACGTGACTCACTTTTGAATCTTGACGTAGGGCCATCGTAAAAAGCCTCAGTTCTTTTTTATTGTTAAATCATCCATTTTTCACTTTGGCTCGCCCATCGACTTCCATTTCCATGTTTTCCGGCGCCTCATAGCAAGTAAAAGGAGCTTATGTATGCACATCCAAATTGTAGATATCTGGCGAACCTCGGTGCGGACAGATGCCTCGCATGCCATCATCATGGTAAGGGATCACAATTGTATTTGGTCATTAGCGGTCGCTTAGCACTAGCTTTAACACCATGTATTATGTCTCCAGGCAGTGTTGTGAGTTCGATTCCCGATGCCGACAATAACTGCGTGTCCTCTTATTCCCCATTTCACACTGCTTTCCTGTCAATAAAGCCAAAGGGCACAAAATCTTTTAAAAAAGTATAATAATTCTAATCCTAGTGTGCCTCCTCCTTTTTAATGTAGACGCTGCAGTTTTGTCAGTGGTCCTGGACCACCTCCGCTCCATTGTGACTCAGCCATGGACCCGCTGCAGTTTGCATAACATCCTGGCATCGGCGTGGAGGACGCCGTCAACTTCCTGCTGCACTCACTACCTCACAAACCGATCCCAGTTTGTGAGAGCCCGGGACTGTGTGTCTGACACTCGGACCAGCAGTGTGGGGGCGCCCCAGGGCACCGTCCTCGCGCCCTTTCTCTTCACCCTCTACACCGCAGACCTCAGACATGACATGGACAGCTGTGTCCTGAAGAAGTTCTCTGACTCTGCCATCATCGGACTCATCACGGGTGATGACTATGCAGAGTACAGAGGACATCGCGCAGGACTTTTTGGACTGATGTCAGCAGAACCACGTCCTGATCAACGCGGGGAAGACCAAGGAGATGGTGGTGGACTTCCGCAGACGCCACACTGCTGCCCCCTCACCAGTGAACATCCAGGGAAGGGACATTGAGAGTGGACTCATCCCAGTACCTGGGTGTTCATCTGAACCATCACAGAGAGGGAGAGGAAGAAGCTGGACAAAGTCATCAAGAATTGTGACACTCCTGTCAAATAAGGGCTCCTTTGTTCTAATGTAGCTTGACCTGTTAAGATGTTTTGATTTAAATAGGGGTTTTTTTGTAAATATGGCTGTTAATGCTACTAATTTAACAAATGACCATTTCCAGTTCTTTACAACATTAAAATGGTTTGAAACTCTGTTGTGCAGAATAAGTTGGAACAGTGCATTTTAAGTTATCATTGGGAGGTTTGTTCAATAACATTCGACTGGTTCTAAAGGGTTGACGACTTGAAAATGAATGACGAGTCAATGTATATTGACTTTTCAAAAACTCAGAAATAAAGATAAGGTCACGCTTGTTTTAGTCCAAAGGGCTGTGCCAGACAAACGTGTGAGACGGAAAACCTTGTGGATGGTCTCATTCTGTAGCTGACAGTGTGAAGAAACAAATATATACCTTCAACATATTTGAAGCAAAGCCGTACGTTTGGAATGGAAGGAGAAGAATTATTGGGATGAGTTTTATTTGAGAGTTTTTTCCACCAAAGAGAACGCTGTTTACTGGACTATTTCTCCAAATGGGATTACATCAGGAATACTACAATGGGATAGTGTCTTCTGTGGATTACGGAATGCTACAGATGGATTGAACCCATTGAGTCCGTCAGAACCGGGATACAGGTAAGAAATGTGTTAGGACTAGTTTGTTTATAATCAAACTATTGGTAATTGCTTATTGGGGGCAAATGTATTTCACAAAAAAAACCCCCGAATGAATATATAGTTACCTGGGATTTGTGTCGACTTCGATAAACATGTGTGATGGAATTTCTCTCATATTTAAGTAAAGTTGAATTACCATTACCATTTATGTTCATACTCTTCAGGTGAGATTCCTAGTGGTCGGTCCAGTAGAGGGCAGAGGTGTCTTCTAACCCTTAGGATCTTTAGTTTTGACTCTACTGTCCTTGCTAATTTAAGATTACCTTAGTGAAAATGATTCATGTAGTGAATGAAATGAGTGCATTGTGTTTGCATTAGTGTGACAGTCAGCGCTCACAGCAGCTTCACTCTGTCATGTTCACACTTTATTACACTCTGACCTGTGTTTTTTTACCTGTGGTTTTGCACTGTTTGTATATTTTCCTCACAGAGCTGTAATCAGATAGGTTTGTTTTCTTGTCATTAGCTCCACATTAGAATGTGGCCGAACAAGATCTGCGCCAGGTGCTGGGGAACCAGAGCACCTTGATGACAAATGGGACTACTGGAAAAAGGCGGAAATGGGCGAGATGCGAGAACAAAACGCTGTTGAAATGCTAACAATCCAGTAACCCCAGTCAGAGGGGCTACATGCAAAGGATGTGCGATTCATGGATACTTTGAAAACCACAAGCAAAGCTAAGAGCGAAACCACTAGTACCTCAGTGTTCCAACATCCACAAATGGCAACTGCTATCGCAGCTTGAGATGGATGAGGTACAACACAAATGCTTCTGAAAGAGGAGACATAACAGCAACTCCTCAACCAGATATTTGGTACGAAGGCTCAATAAGTGCGATCACGCTGAATGAGGTTAGCAACTGACCTGAAAAATAAGTTCATGGCAAGATTGAATGTTAGGCAACCCCGACACCCCTTACAGCGGTCAAGTGACATACTATCAGAAAGTCTCCTTAGCACTACCCTCACTGAAACCAATGAGCTCATATATACCTCAGCAGCAGTGATCCTAGAAATGCTTGGCTATAAGAGCAACCATGGGAGCTATGAGAAACAGTACCCATTATGGAAACAAAAGTGAGACGCTAAAATCAAGTAAGCATGGAGAGAAGTGAGCCAACTGACAGAGGCTGAGAGGTGCGATGCCCATACCTGAAGCACTCGAAACTTCCACAAACGCTCCAAGGCTTGCCCAGCTGCCAAAAGTGGTACACAAGAGACAACCGCAAACTGCTGGTTGACAAAACAGTCGCTCAAGACTGCAGTGTTCTATGCTCAGTTTTCTATTTTGCACCTTAAGGCCGAGACAAGTTCCTATGTTTGTGAATTTTGTTCATTGACAATGGCAATAAACTCTTTCTGATTCTGAGAAACTTACACACCAATCTGTATACTGCCTGGATTGATGACAAGAAAGCATCTGACTCAATGCCACACACATGGATCACTGAGGCTTGGAGATGTACGACATCAATAGGACTCTAAGAGCCTTCATAGCAAACTCGATGCAGCTGGGGGAAACCACCCTTGAAACCAATGACAAACAACTTGCACAAATATCCATATACCAAGGAGATTCCCTGTCCCCACAGGTCTGAACCCTCTCAGCCAAATAATCAAGACTGGCTTTGGATTCCGACTCAGGAATATGGTCACGATCAGTCTCCTCCTCTACATGGAGGACATCAAACTGTATGCTAAGAGCAAGCGAGACATCGACTCACTGATCCACACAACCAAGATCTACAGTGCTGACATTGGGATGTCTTACGGGCTTGAGAAGTGTAGTCAGATGGTGACAAAGAGGAAAGGTAGTCAACTCCCAGAAGGAACAATGGCAGACATTGAGGATGGTTACAAGTACATTGGAATACCACAGGAAAACAGCAACTGAGAAAAGGTAACGAGAAAAGCGGAGAAATACCTACAACGAGTAACGTACGTCCTCAGAAGCTTATACCCTGCAGGAATAATAAGGTGACCAAAGGAAAGGATACATGCCACAGATGTTAAGACTCGAAAGCGCCTCCCCATGCATGGAGGGTTCCACCCCAAATCCAGCACCCTGAGACTGTACACCTCTATCCAAACTCCACAAGTACATCAAGGATATGGCCCCAACAGATGACGTGCTCAGTGAATGTCTCAGGCAATGAAGAACAGAGGATGAGATGCTGTAGGAGGGACCATCATGGGAGGACAAGCACCTACGTGGGATGTACCACCGAAACATAACTGAAGTCAAGAAATCCTACGAATGTGTAAGTGTTTGGTATTACTATGTAATGAATTAGTTACAATTGAGATAATAGGTAGGCTAGGTACAGAATGTTAGGAACAGCTACTGGAGGGCAGGGACCAGTAAGAAAACACTTGACAAAGAGTATTGAGTTATAAATGATTATTGTACAAAAGAAAGTGAAGATGAAGACATATATACAAAACTGCAGCACAAAATACAAGTTCCAAATGGTAAATCAAAGAATACAAAATGATTGAGACACTATAGCAAGTGCTATAGGTGGCCTTAGCCAATCAAAACCAAGCTCGATATCCCGGCGTGGAATACAACTCCACAACGCACCACACAAATGTCCGGTTTAGAGTTCAGGGTTAAAGTGAAATGATAATAAGCACAATGTCCGGAGGTTTGGGTTATGGAGTGGTGTCGTTGATACGAGTAGGTGGGAGAATCAGGACAGGCTGCAGAGCCTCCTACCAGACCATGGCAATGTAGACAGGTGTAGGAGTGTTGTCAGCTCCAGGGCAAATTCATCTAGCACGCCATCAAACAGAACCCCAACATAGGGCACCTGGCCTGTACAATAATAACAGGGCCATTAAGAATAAACTCCAGGTAAACATAGATACATACATACAAGTAACACATGAAGCTAAGCTAAACTTAAGTTAGCTTACATAAATCATACATGTGCTCAAAAGAAGAAACTATCCTCAACAAATAGGAGCACATGTTAGCAGTAGCTAACTCAAGAGTGCACAGACAATGAATAGAGCTTCAACTCACCAGTTCAGTTGATTTCAAGAGCACACATGACATGACAAGGTCCTCACCAGATAGCATGGTCTGGTCAGAAGTTTATAAATAAAGTTCTTTGTTACACATTATAGGTGACGTCCATTGAAAAAACATTTGTTTGGAGACTGCCCTGCAGCTGCTTTCCCCTGGCTCCTCTCCCACACAACTGAATTGAGAGAAGGCAGGGCAGTTTATATACGCAGTCAGAAAGCCTGTGATTGGGTGATTGGTACTGAGGGCGGTGACCTGTCATTGTGGCATGGAATTGAGTGGAAAACCTGGACTGGTAAACTGATTGGATTGAGCATGGAATGGAGCAGAAAACCCAGACTGGGCAATGGATTGGATGAATCCTGATTTTTACCCTGGGTTACAAATGTCTAGAGTGGGCCGGACTGAAGGACAGCACAGAGGCACTTATCATGGCTGCAGAGGAACAGGCCCTGAGCACCAGAGCAATAAAGGCCAAGATCTACCACACTGGACAAGACCCAAGGTGAAGGATATTCAAAGAGACCCCTGAGATAATCCAGCACAGAACTGCAGTGTGTAAGAGGCTGGTGGGGAAAGCATACGTGGAACGCCATAATCAAATGGCTGCAAAGATGTTCCTGTACACTATGCCAGAGTATGGACTGGAAAGGTCAAAGTGGGAAACACCTCCAAAGGTGGTAGAGAATGACCGAGGAAAGTTGCTGTGGTTGATGTGGCAACATCAAGTGATGGCAACATCAGGACAAAAGAACACGAGAAACTGGTGAAATACCAAGGGCTCAGAGAAGAGCTAGAGAAGGTGTGGAAGGTGAAGGCGAAAATTGTGTCTGTGGTCATGGGAGCACTGGGGGCAGTGACCCCCAAACTGGAGGACGGGCTAGAACAGATCCCTGGAAAAACATCAGACATCGCAGTCCAGAAAGGTGCTGTGCAGGAGCAGAGAAGATACTGAAGAAGCCTCAAGCTCCTTGGCCTCTGGTAGAGGACCCGAGAGAAGCTGGACAAAGTCATCAAGAAGTCCAGCTCCATCCTGTGCTAAGGACTCGGTGGCAGGAGGTGGTCGAAGAGAAGGGTCCTAGCTAAACTCACATCTATGCTGGACCATGAGTGTCGCCCCCTGCAGGACACTGTCCACTCTGGAGAGCAGCTTCAGTGACAGACTGATCCACCCTCGCTGTGTGAAGGAGAGGTTTCATAGGTCTTTCCTTCTGCTGCTGTCAGACTTTACCCCAAACACTGTTAGTGCTGAACGTGTCATTCAGCTTTCATGTACAATACTGTCATAATCATGTGCAATACTGTGACATAATGTCAATCATCCCTGGTGCAATATTTTCTGTCCATATGCCATAAGAGTTATTCTTATTATTATTATTATCATTATTATTATTATTATTATTAAGATTATAAGAGGTTTTTTTTAAAAATTATTATTATGCTTCTGTGCCTAATCTGTTTGCACAATCCTCTGATGAAGACATTTTTTTCCATCAAACAATATTTCATATTTAATTTCATTTTGCAATCTGTTCATCACTTTTCCTTCTTCTCCCACTTCCCCGACTGGAGTCAAACAGGCACATCGATGACCTCTGGATCCAGATGCTCCTTCAACTGCCTGGAGAAATGGTCTCTACTCCAGATAAACGGTGGCAGCGCTCCGGGGGTGGAGACCTAAAGTCTCTGGTTGTTGCAGGACTGTCTTGGTTGACACGTCTCTGCAACATCGCGTGGCGGTCAGGGATAGTGCCTCTGGACTGGCAGACGGGCTGGTGGTCCAACTATAGAGGGATCACACTCCTCAGCCTCCCTGGTAAGGTATATTCCAGGGTACTGGAGAGGAGAATCCGACCGATAGTCGAACCTCGGATTCAGGAGGAGCAGTGATTTTTGTCCTGGTCGTGGAACACTGGACCAGCTCTATACTCTCCATCGGGTGCTCGAGGGTTCATGGGAACTGCAACATGCACTGGGACGGTTAGCAGCTCATCCCAGCTGTTTTTACCGAGTGTGAAGCAGCTGGGATGAGGATCAGCACCTCCAAATCTGAGGCCATGGTTCTCAACCGGAAAAAGGTGGCCACCTCCAGGTGGGTGGGGAGTCTTTGCCCAAAGTGGAGGAGTTCAAGTATCTCGGGGTCTTGTTCACGAGTGAGGGAAGGATGGAGCGTGAGATTGACAGTTGGATCGGTGCAGCGTCTGCAGTGATGTGGTCGCTGCATCGGACCGTTGTGGTAAAGAAGGAGCTGAGTCCAAAGACAAAGCTCTCGATTTACCGCTCTATCATAGAGGTAAACTGGTCTCAAGTGCAACACAAACAAGTCGAAAGTAAGTCTTGTCCTTCAAACCGAATCAGAAAGGTTTATTGCCTTATTGTCAATGAACAAAATTCACAAACATAGGAACTTGTCTCGGCCTTAAGGTGCAACATAAAACACTGAGCAATAATAATAAAACAACATATATTCAATCAAAAGGGCATTAAGAAAACAATAAAAAATTATTCGTCTAAAATAAAAAATAAAAATAGGCATTACTATGTACACAAGATTACAGTTAAAATTAAAGTTGTGCAGAAAATGACAGTGAGTGATGAAGAGTTGCATTTAAAGTGGCAGGTGTTGAAGAAGCGTTCATGAGTCCAACGGCAGAGGGAACGAAACTATTAGCTCTAATGAAACATTTAGCTCTAATGACAAATCAGGCAAAAAAAAATAAAGACTTTTTTAATATCAATATTCCTCCAATGAGAAAATCATTATCAAGAATACAGGCTGGGTATAAAGACAGAAACAGGCCTCAAAAAACTGAGCAGAACAACAGAGCGGTCCAAATGCAGAGCTTGAGTGTCTCTCTTGACGGTCAATAATCTAGCAAAGACTGACTGAACAGAGGGAGTACATTGACGACACTGCGATGATAGAAATAAGAGGAAAACCACTGGAAAAAGACAGACTAGAACAGGCTGGAAATGGATCTGAACTGGAAAAACATTAAGAATAAACAGAACTGTGAAAACTAGCTCTTGGATTTGTCCGCTCTGAAGTCTCTAAGCTCCAGTCTGGATTCAGGAGGTCAGAGTAAAGGCTATTGCTGCGTCTCTAAGTAAAGACCTGAACAATTAGACAAAACAGGAAACAGGACTGTTTCAGAGTATTTATTATATTTTCACTTCCCCCTGGAGGGTCTGGCCCAGGCGTTGCGTATGTCCCTGCACTGCACTCCGTAGATGATGGGGTTTACAGTCCCAGGCACCACTACAAACAGGATACCTGCCAACTTCCTGTAGTCAGAGTACTGAGGGAAGCGGTGCAGCGTGATGACCACAGCTCCACTCAGCAGCATCAGCAGGTACACCAGCAGGTGAGTGGAGCAGGTCTGCAGGGCGCGGCGATTCAGGCTGGAGCTGTGCGTCCTCACACACACCAGCGTGATCCTGCCGTAGGTCAGGAGAATGGAGCCGATGGAGGCGCTCAGCAGCAGCACGGTGAAGAGCAGCCCGTACACGTTGTTGATCAGGGTACTCTCGCACGACAGCTTGAACAGAGAGGCATTATCGCAGTACGGGTTTAAGATCAGAGAGCGACAGCGAGTCAGCCGCAACGTCAGACCAATCAGCACGCCCACCATCACCACGGCCACGCCCCACGCAGACGCCATTAGCTTCACTAGCATTCGACCGCTCATGATAGTGGTGTAGTGCAGCGGGTCACAGATGGCCACGTAACGGTCGTACGCCATGATCATTAGGACGGTGTGGGAGGTGGTCCCGAACATCTGAGTGACAAAGCCTGAGTTACACACTCGGGGTACGAGATGAGGCGCTCTGAGGGCGCTCTGACCATGTCGGCGAGCAACCGTGGGATCAAGTGAGTACCACCGATGATGTCGTTGATGCAGAGGTTACACAGCAGCAGGTTCACGGGCTGGTGCAGGCTGCGCTCCCTCAGGATCAGGACCATGTTGCCCAGGTTCCCCACCATCATGAGGACATAAGACAGGAGGAAGAAGAAGAAGACAACGAGTAGAGAGCTGTGAGAATAAGGACAGGCCTTCCATCAGCAGCAGAACACTGCTGCCGTTCTCCATTCACCTGTGAGATCACACACATGAGGAGAGATGTTCATGTCAGTGTGTGAATGTTCACTGTCGAGGTAAATGCAAACACACATGAATACAAGTGTTTTAAATGTGTTTCTTTGACCGTCTGGTGTCAACCAGCGATGACTTAGGATGGAGTCACACTGGAGTGTTGTTGCCTTACTTTTAGTGGCGGTTGGCAACTAACAGAAAAGGTGCACCTACCACCTTCCGTAGTTGTACGCCTTGGACTTTATTCTTTAGCATTTATTCTGTAATGTAACATTATGGATACCAGCCGCCATAAATCACCATCAAAGGAGAGAAAGAAGAAGAGGAAGAAGAGAGATGGCGGAAGGGAGTGAGTCGATGGTCGGTAGCCGTTTAGAGAGCGGAAAGGAGGAAACTTTTGCTCCTGTTGAGTCCGGAAGGAAGAAACGTGTCGGTAGGTTCTGGCAGTGAGAAGCAGGAGGACACTTCTAAGATTGGGAATGAGAGCACAGAGTGTAAGGTGATCATAAAACGTAGGGAGGAAAATGCGTCCTTTAAGGAGTGGAGTCAAGTGGCATTAACGTTGAGAGCCTACGTAAGACAGTGGGAGAGCTCGCTGCTGGTTGTGACGCGGCTCAGCAAAGGAAAGCAATTAAGATTAAAAGTCCGGGTGGAAAGAAGGTTGTCGTTTCAGATGCTGAAAAAAACTCAGTCAGAGGAGTTATCACAGGCATCCCTACGATGGTGACTGTGGATGAAGTAAAGAAGTGTTTAACTGGAGGATGAGGATGCCAGGCGATAGAAAACTACTCGGGATGAAGAAAGGTTGTGACAGCCTGTCAGTAAGTAATGTTAAAGCTTGAACGAAAATGCCTGCCTAGTAAAGTGTTCATTGGATAGATGAGCTATGAAGTAAGGCCATATGTTTCCACCGCCACTACGTTGCTCCAAGTGCCAGCGTTTTGGTCATGCAGCAGCAGTCTGCAAAGGGGAGCAAAGATGTGGTAAATGTGCAGGGGATCACGAGTACGGGAAATTGAGGTGCAAAAAATGTAAGTCTCTCAAGGTATATCCTATGCGGACGCAGTAAAGAAAATGCCAAGGAATGAGGTGACAGTGGATACAGTGGGGGGGGGGCAGCACTGCTCAGCCAGTGTGGAGCTGGGTGAAATGTCCGAGTGCGAAGCCTCCAAGGGTGAAGCTTCCGAGAGTGCTGAGGATATCTTGGTTAGGAAAAGGAAGGAATTTTTCCTCTTTATGGTGGAAGTTATTAACTGTACTGCTTAAACACAGAAGAAGTCTGAAAAGCTCAGGATCATCGCTAGAGCCGCGGGGTGATACCTTGGAACAAAGGATCCTGAGTGGGAAGAAGTAGAAAACACACTACAAAGGAGTCAGAGTAAAGAAATTGGCAAGTGCAGACTGGGAGGCTTTCCAAAGGAAAACTGGTGACTGTCGGTTGCGTGAAGGAGAATCAACTCAGGTGGATTAATCAAATACTGCAATAGTCTTACTCATCAAAAATGCAGTGGTAGACACGATTCCGAAGAGTAAAGGTGATGGCCGTAAGAAACAGCTGCCATGGTGGAATGAAGCATGTGGTAAAACTATTAGGGCAAGAAATAACGTATTTAAGAAGGTAAAGGGTTTTCACACTATGGATGCCCTAATTGAATACAAGAAAGCTCATGCAGTTGTGTGAAGAACTGTAACGATGGCCAAGAGACCCTATTGGAGGCAGTACTGTTCCAGAATTGTAAGAGAAACTCTACTTGGTGATGTCTGGGGATGTTTAAGCGTATGAGTGGAGTTAAGCGCAGTTATGAGATGCCACTTCTAGTTAAGAACGATGTTGAAGCAGTCAGTAATGTTAATGAAGCTGAGCTGTTGGCTAGTACTTTTGTGTCTGTGCACAATCTCTCACCTGTGGCAAAGCAATGCAGAGATAACACTCGGCACAGAATGTGGAATTGATTAAACCCCAGCCTTCAACTCAAGATGACCTTGACCTCACGTTCAGTCTATTTGAGCTAATAGGTGCGCTTTCTAATGCAAGCCAAACAACTCCAGGTAAAGATGAGGTGTGCTGTGATACACTCTCATTTAACTGATAACCTTGAGGTTAAAAGATCATCTCTCTGTCTTCTCCACAGAACTCATAGTGATACGATTAGCGATGGAGTGGGCGGAGTCTACCGTACCGTGTCACAACGTTGTGTTAGCTTCTGACAGCCTCTCTCTAATCTAGAACATCTGATTGCAGACAGGATATTCTATAGAGCATCTTCTATCTGATGATCTCTGTCCAGGAACGATGTGAGGGTCTCCTTCATTTGGGGTTCTCACATGTTGGGGTGGATGGTCATGAAATGGCTGATTTGCTGGCTAACAATTCCCTGAGGCGGCCATCAATTGACGTTCTGGTGGAAATAGGCAAACATGAAATCAAGCCCATTATCAAGCGTCATGTGCATAGACTCTGGCAGGGATTATTGGGATCGTTGTGATCCTGGACGTAGTGTTGGTCCATGCAGATCCATGGGCAGGAATGTGGGGCAAGAGAGCCTTAGAGTCCATGAGAATGGGCCACACTGGACTCAATTGGTCCCTGAGTAGGAAAGGCAAACATCCTACCGGTTTGTGTAATCACTGTCAAGAACCAGAAACTGTTGAGCATGAGCTGCTTCACTCTTCAGCGTATGAAAGAAAGAACTGAAGTAGTTTTATGGTTTCAAAAATAATGGGCAGGAATTCAATCTCACGATCCAGTCACAGGATCATGTGGGGCTATAGTTTCTCACTTATGTAACACAGGTTAATGGGAAGATTGTAGAGTTGGTGCGTCGTCATAGTGATCTGTCCACGCTCAACTGCTGGCTGCCTTGGAGCGACAACAGCGAAAGTGACTCCAAAGAGTCACAACCACAGTGGGGGGCCAAAGGATGCATTTGCAGTGGGCTGCCGGACGCCATTGGAAGGACCGACAACAAACAACTAAAGAATGGGGTCTAAAGAATGTGGGTAATGTACCACATGATACCAACCGCATTAAAAAACCACCGAGATGAAGAAACACTATGGATACCACCGCCATAAAACACCACCGAGATGAAGCGACCACTATGGATACCAACCGCCATAAAACACCACCGAGATGAAGACCACTATGGATACCAACCGCCATAAAACACCCCAGCGAGATGAAGACCACTATGGATACCAACCGCCATAAAACACCAGCGAGATAAGAACATGGATACCAACCGCCTGCATATGACTGAAATGCTTTTTCTTTGCACTCTTCTCTTTTATGTCTTGAACTAAGATTGCTGATTTCTGCCATGTCTTTGTGATTTTAATGCAATTTTTCCTGTTGTGTGAAAGCAACTTGAATATGCCTTGTGTACGAATTGTGCTCTACAAATAAACTTGCCTGCCTGTGCCTTGCCTAGTGGATACCAACCGCCTAATAAACACCACCGAGCATGAGAGGACACTATGGATACCAACCGCCATAAAACACACCAGCGAGATGAAGAACCACTATGGATACCAACCGCCATAAAACACCACCGAGATGAAGACCACTATGGATACCAACCGCCATAAAACACCAGCGAGATGAAGAACCACTATGGATACCAACCCGCATAAAAACACCAGCAGAGATGAAAACACTATGGATACCCAACCGCCATAAACACCACCGAGATGAAGACCACTATGGATACCAACCGCCATAAAACACCACCGAGATGAAGAACACTATGGATACCAACCGCCATAAACACCCGAGATGAAGAAACACTATGGATACCACCGCCATAAAAACCCACCGAGATGAAGACCACTATACCAACCGCCATAAAACACCACCGAGATGAAGAACACTATGGATACCAACCGCCATAAAACACCACCGAGATGAAGACCACTATGGATACCAACCGCCACCTTAAAACCACCGAGATGAAGAACACTATGGATACCAACCGCCATAAAACACCAGCGAGATGAAGAACCACTATGGATACCAACCGCCATAAAACACCAGCGAGATGAAGACCACTATGGATACCAACCGCCATAAAAACACCACCGAGATGAAGACCACCTATGGATACAAACCGCCATTATAAACACCACCGAGATGAAGACCACTAATGGATACCCACCGCCGATAAAAAACACCACGAGATGAAAGACACTTATGGATACAACCGCCATAAAAACACCACCGAGATGAAGACCACTATGGATACCAACCGCCATAAAACACCACCGAGGATGAAGAACACTATGAGATACCAACCGCCATAAAACACCACCGAGATGAAAGACACACTATGGATACCAACCGCCATAAAAACACCACCGAGATGAAGACACTATGGAATACCAACCCGCCATAAAAACACCACCGAATGAAGACCACTATGGATAACCAACCGCCATAAAACCACCACCGAGGATGAAGACCCACTATGGATACCAACCGCCATAAAACAACCACCGAGAGATGAAGACCATATGGATCCACCAACCGTCCATAAAACACCAGCCGGAGATGAAAACCACTATGGATACCAACCGCCATAAAACACCACCGAGATGAAGAAACCACTATGGATAACCAACCGCCATAAAACACCACCGAGATGAAGAACACTATGGATACCAACCGCCATAAAAAACACCGAGATGAAGAACACTATATGAGATACCAAACCGCCAGTTAAAACAACCACCGAGATGAAGAACACTATGGATACCAACCGCCAAAATAAAACACCACGAGATGAAAACCACTTGATACCAACCGCCATAAAACACCACGAGATGAAGGAACACCATTATGGGATACCACACCGCCAAAAAACAACCACGAGATGAAGGCAACACTATGGATACCAACCGCCATAACAACACCACCGAGATTGAAGAACACTTATGGATACAGCAACCGCCATAAAACACCACCGAGATGAGGAGACCACTATGGATACCAAACCGCCATAAAAACACCACCGAGATGAAGAACACTATGGATACCAACCGCCATAAAACACCACCGAGATGAAGAAGAAAGAAGACAGTCGAGAGAAGAGAGAGAAAGAGAAAGAGTAAAAGAGAGAGGAGAGAGGGAGAAAGAGAGGTTCACATTCACACCTGCACAAATGGGCTGAGCCATGGCTTAGTGATGTCATCATGCAGCGCAGTGTGTTTACACGTCTCAATCAAGAGCTAATGCTTAAAGAAGACATTGTAGTGATCTGCAGATGACCTCTGAATGTTGCCATGGTAACAAGAATGCACTGGCACTGCTATGTACAACCCCCACGTGGAGATTTATGACTGCTTTGAATGTTGGAAAAAACTTTTTCCATCGAATGACTGCTTTTGTATTAAAATGAATTAATTCAGAGCCATTTTCTCTCCCAAGACAAAAGCTAAAACGCTAAAATTATTATGCGATTTCAAAAATCAATCATCTGATTGCAGACTTTGTCCACAAGATACATTTATATCTAGTTTTATTCTGCTGTTTTATTCTCTTGTACAATGTCCTTGGGTGTTCTGAAAGGCGCTTTTAAATCAAATGTATTATTATTATTATTTAATTTTTGTAACTTGTCTTTTGAACAATATTACCTTTGTAACTATGTGGCCTTATGTTAATGCTAAACAATGGCAGCATTATCCCGGATCTTCTTTGATCAACTCTGACTCAGCATACATGCTGATTGGTCAAACACTGGTTCTAAACCAACCCAGGGGAGAAGGAGAAGGAGAAGACAAACTCAGTTCTATCAGCTCTTCAAGGAGGAAGTCTCTCAACCAGGGAGATGAGAAAATGGGCTTATCTCTGGCCTGGCGATGCCAAAATAACCCACGGAACAAAGAACATTCCAGAGAGACATGCGTGGAAGCTAACTTTTCTCTCCTTTAAATCTGTTTCCGTCTTGCTTGGATGTGATTTAAATTGCATCATTAAACTCAAGCAAAGGACCTTTTTGCAACTTTTCAAATCTACAACAAAACTTTGGATCCAGGACAGTCTTTTCAGACCAGTCTCATCTGTGAATCAGAGCAACAGCCTTTTTATCTGAGGAACGTCTCAGCCAAGGAGAATGCAGATCCCTGAACCTGATCCAATGCTTCTTTGGCCTGACACCATCAGAGCATGGAGCTCCAGAGCGGCCCTGCCCTGCCCGAGCGGTCTCTCCCAGCGTGACCCCTGAGTGAACCCTGGAGACAAACAGTCTCATCTCATCTCCACAGCTTCTTCTGGTTCTGGTTGTATGAACGTATTTCACATTCTGGCTGATAACATCGTCTTAGAATTAACTCACACACAACTAGCTAGATCAAGTACAATTATGTTTAGCGTCTCCATCTGTTATCGACTCATTTGCATATTCCATATTCATATTTATCTGTTCAATTATGTGCTCTATAAATCTTCATAAACCACATTTGGTTCATTAATCTCCAGAAACGGGGTCCAATGTCACGGTTACAACAAACCTTCAGATTAACGAGCAAATACATTTTTTTATAAATCAATTGATTTAGATATTTGATTATAGACTTGTTAAATGCCTAATCAATAGCTGGTGCCCCACATAACGCTTAAAATATGATAACAAACATACCCAGCACTCATGCAGTTTGTGTAATCTTTTACAGTACTTGCACTAGTAAAATCCCCTTCAACATTCTATTTTTGGGGGTATTCAAAACTCAAACTTTTTTTTTCGCCCCTATTTTTCATGAAATGAAAAGTAAAAAAAAACATTTTCTAAACATGCAAAGATCCATTTCTCTCAAATATTGTTCACAAATCTGTCTGAATCTGTTAGTGAGCAGAGATATTCCATCACACCTCACCCCTGTGCCATATGAAGATGGTGATCAGGCAGCATGAATATTGCACAGGTGTGCCTTAGGCTGGCCACAATAAACTGACACTCTAAACCAGGGCTATTCAACTTCATTTTCCCGAAGGACAGAATTTGCGGAGGACCAAAGCCTCTGGGCCGGAGTAACTGTAAATACTGTAACTTCTGTAATTTGGGTTGCACAAATATCCCCAACACTATTTCAATAAGAAACTGTTTTGCTTGAAAAAGAATTAAGCTGGACTAGTAACAACCAGCTCTGAAGCAGAGTTAAACCGCGACTAAACAAAGACCAAACCAGATCCGAACTAGTGCTAACTCAGAATTAAACCAGTTAACAATATTTTTTGTTTCGTTTTCGTATTTGAAAGCTGGGTTGTGGGCCGGATTAAATCATTTGGAGGGCCTGATTTGGCCCCCTTGCCTGATGTTGAATAGCCCTGCTCTAAAATGTTCCATTTTATCACATGGCACAATGCTACAGAGGTCACAGGTTTTGAGGGAGCGTGCAACTGGCATGCTGACTGTGGGATGCCCACCAGAGCTGTTGCCTGTGCTTCTCTGCACTTCTTGATATGGACCGCTGCGAGTTTTTGCGGGATTGCCTTCTTGCGCCTTCTCCAGAGTGACATCTAGTACTACCACAGTGGTTTGAACCACATTCTGTGCTATGGTTGCCAGTAAAATAACTTTGCATTTTAGTCGTGTGTGTTACTGATGCAACTGTGTTTCTAGAATAATATGAATATTTAAAAAAATATTTTAAGAATTTATTTTTACATTTAAGGTTTTATTTAAAAATTGGCCTATGTTTTTCTTGGAGGAGGGATGCAGTCTAGTTAATTTAATTTATTTGTGCTTTTTTTCTCTTGAGACTTGAGGTTTGAGACAGACTCTGTTCAGTTTGTTTAAAGCCCTCAATGAACTCAGGTTTGAGACAAAAGCATCGTAGTGAAACACCTGTGAAACAACAGTGGTCTGAGTCTGAGTCACGTGACAAGCTTCATGGACCATCTAGGTCACCTGATCAGCACTTTGAATCACGTTGCGGAGCAGTGTTTCAGATCGCATGCTCTTTGAGGCTCTGAAACTGTGCCAAAACGCCTGTTTCAATTCGGCCATCACTGCTAATTTCTTCTGTGTGAACATCACCTTACATTTGACCCAAACCTAAAATGGAAGTTCATGCTAAAAAGAAGAAGGTCACCCAGGCCACCCTCACATGTTGCTTTCCCCTCTTGCTTTTTGTTATACCCTTTCATATTTGTCCCAGAGACCCTCGGCTCAAAGAGGCTACACCTCTGCACAAAGCTTCACCATAAACGGAAAAGCAAATTCTAAAGAAGCATAAACACATCAGACACATTTAAAACGTGGTGCACGAGTTCATTTGAAGTGATGGGGAAAAGTGCCTTTTTTTCATGGTTTCAAATGTCTGTGCACATTCTCTGTTCCCTGCATTTCCCCACAGCTGTAAAAGGTCCAGGTTTGTTCCGGTCAATGCAGCACTTTAGATCCAATGGTTCTAATGGGGAATGTCAAAATGTCAGTTCCTCATTTATCACATACAAAGTTGAGGACAGGAACATTCAACCTGTAAAATGAGGAAAATATTTCAAATAAAGCTTTTTTTGATTAGTATTATTTGTTGAAGTTTGTTGGACCCCAGACCTTCTACATCTGCCCACAGTAACAAACAAACTTTTCTCTTTACAAATACAAGACTAACAGCATCAGAACTAAAGCAGGAATAACAGGAACCAAACAGCACTAAAAACTTTAAAAACAAAGTTTAAAACTGGTCTATCAAACTGAAAACTGGTCTAAAACTCCCAAACTGGTCTATGGTCTAAAACTGGTCTAAAACTGGTTTAAAACTGGTCTAAAACTGGTCTAAAACTGGTCTTAAAACTGGTCTAAAAACTAAAACTGGTCTAAAACTGGTCTAAAACTAAAAACTGGTCTAAAACACTGGTCCAAAACTGGTCTAAAACAGGTCTAAAACTGGTTAAAACTGGTCAAAAACATGTCCAAAAACTGGTCTAAAACAGGTCTAAAACAAAAGGTAAAACTGGTTAAAACTGGTCTAAAACTGGTCTAAAACTGGTCTAAAACTGGTCTAAAACTGGTCTTAAAAAAGGTCTAGGTCTAAAACAGGTTTAAAACTGGTCTAAAACTGGTCTAAAACTGGTCTAAAACTGGTCTAAAAATGGTCTCTAAAACTGTTTTAAAACTGGTTCTAAAACAGGTCTAAAACAGGTCTAAAACAGGTCTAAAACAGGTCTAAAACAGGTAAAACTAAAACTGGTCTAAAACAGGTCTAAAAACTGGTTTAAAACTAGTCTAAAACATGTCCAAAACTAGTCTAAAACAGGTCTAAAACAGGTCTAAAACAAGTCTAAAACTGGTTTAAAACTAAACAGGTCTAAAACAGGTCTAAAACAGGTTAAAACAGGTCTAAAACAGGTCTAAAACTGGTCTAAAACAGTCTAACAAAAATGTCTAAAAACAGGTCTAAAAAGTCTAAAACAGGTCTAAAACTGGTTTAAAACTAGTCTAAAAACTAGTCTAAAAACAGGTCTAAAACAGGTCAAAACAGGGTCTCTAAACAGGTCTAAACAGGTCTAAAACTGGTTTAAAACTAGTCTAAAACTGTCTAAAACAGGTCTAAAACAGGTCTAAAAAAACTGTCTAAACAGGTCTAAAACTGGTCTATATTAAAACAAGGTCCACACCAGATCTGAGCCCTGGTCTACACTAGAACTGAACCAGGTCTAAAACAAACAGTAACATGCCTCATATATCGTATCCGTTAGTTTAATTAGTTTAAAAGTAAAACCAACAGGAAATTGAACAGGAAGAAAGCATCATAAAGAACCAAAACCTCACATGATCCTTGGTCCGATCTTTAGTCTGGTTTAAATCTGGGTGAAGTCCTGGACTGGGTCTCGTCGAGATTTTTATAAACCTCCCTCATCTCCCCTCCCAGCTGCGCTCATTTAGACCTAAAACTTTTTAATCCACAAGGAAAGGACTTGGACTCAGAAGCGCACACGTATCGATCAAATAACAAACATGAATGGGAAACATTTTAAAATAATTTAATTAGCAAAATATACAGATGTGTATATGTACAAGTAAAATAAAATAACATATTGTAGATATAATGTTTAAATAAGCTCTGTAGAAGAGGTGAAGGAGTTGAAATGGCTTCATTCCACAAAGCTCCAGCAGAGGGAGGTTGTTGCACTTCTGCATTTGAAAATGACACAACATCAACGTCTTTGTAGACTTAAGTATGAACTCTGGTCTGATTCGGCTCAGCCTTAATCAGACTGGTTTACACTTTAAACCTGTTTATTGTCTGTTCGTGGCCCCAGTAGTGTCAGTTTAATTTTTTTATTTTCTTCAGTTTTTCAAATGTTTATAAACAGAACAAACAAAAAAACACAGAACACAAACAGAACTGCAAAAGAGCAATAATTACATCAACCAAATGATGGCATATTTAAATGAAAATAATGGTCCAACAAGTCCAAAAGTCATTGTCTCTTTCCAATTCAAGTCCTAATGTTATTTTTAAATGTTTGATGTCACCATGTCCGTCAGTCTTTGATCATTGGTGATGTTTGAGTCGACCATTCTTTCGTGATGCCTTTCCATGTTGAAAGCACAGATTTTCCCCAGGGATTCTTCACTTCCTCCTCATGACCCAAGTGTCATGTGCCAGTAAGGCCTGCACAGGAACCCGCGGCACAACATTACTCTCAGTATGTTTCCATTGAGCTTCATATTCTGGGTCACCCCCAAATGGAGATGGAAATCGTGAGAGTCTGAACAGAGAGAGAAATTTGGGCAAAACATACATTTTTATAATTTCAATCCTTTGAGATTTAAGTCTGGGATCAGAGTACATTTTTCAAGATCTTTTTTTACAGTGGAGAAAAGAGGAGTGTCGTTTTTCTCTAAGATTGTTGATAGTTCTTTATAGAGGACCACACCTAAATATTTTAAGTTTTTATTTTGTTTGCCATTTAAATGGGTAAGTCTTCTAATGGAAAGAGGGGGGCGCCAGTGAGAGAGAACTTCAGTTTCGTACATTCAATTTGCAGCCGGACGTTGGACGAAAATCATGAAGGACATGCATCACATTGGGTATGGCAATTTCTGGATTGGTTAAAGACATTGTAAGACATCATCAGTGTGGCCTCCAGCGCCACTGGAAGAAACCTTGGAGTCTGATTGGACCAAGAGCTTCTCATTCAAGCACATAAATCAAGCCTGTAAAACAACCTATTTCCATCTGCGTAATAAAGCCAAAATCAGACAAATCTGGCCTAAAAGTGATGCTGAAGAACATCTCCATGCGTTTGTAACATCTAGATCAGACTCCTGTAACTCCTGCTGCAGCGTGTCCTAAAAGCGCCATAAAAAGCTTTAACTGGTTCAAAATGCAGCAGCAAGATTACGAACAGGAACTAAAAGAAGAGAGAGTGTAGAAAAAGATTCAGTTGTAGTCATCTGGACTCTGTTTTAGAAAAAAACAAAACGTTTCAACTCTCATCCAAGCTTGTGCTCTGTGTTCACTACAACACAGAGCACAAGCGGTGCCCACCAGCTCAGAGGGCAAGAGGAAAGAGGAAACACACGTCCGGAATGCTCTCTCAGCCTGTGGAGACCCGACTTGGGCTCTGAACAAAGTGAAGAGAACCAATAAGCAGGACAAAAGGGACAAAAGGGAAACAGAACCAAGAAGAAGGGGTGTCTCTGTCCCTTATCTCTATCCCTTATGTTCTCTGTCCTTATGTCTCTGTCCCTTATGTCTCTCCTTATGTCTCTGTCCTTATGTCTGTCCTTATGTTCTATCCTTATGTCTTATGTCTGTCCTTATGTCTCTATCCCTTATGTCTCTGTCCCTTATGTCTCTGTCCCTTATGTCTCTATCCCTTATGTCTCAGGACTGTCAGAAAAACTGCAACGAATTTTTTAGACAGCACGAAGTCCTGTTTATTTCAAACCAGGAACACGTTAAGACAAAAACTGGTTCACCCTAAGGACAAGATGCCGACACAAAAACAGAGCAATGTAGTGTATTCTATCCAATGCAGTGAAGAAAGTTGTAAAGAGCGCCACATAGGGGAGACTAAACAGCCACTTCACAAGAGGCTTTATCAGCACAGAAGACACTCGAGTTCAGGACCCCAGAGCGCTGTGCATCTTCATCTTAAAGCCACAAACCACTCTATTGAAGACAGTGAGGGTGGAGATTCTGAGCAGGAGAAGAGATGGTTTGAAAGAGGAGTTAAGGAGGAGTTAAGGAGGAGTTAAGGAGGAGTTAAGGAGGCAATCTTTGTTAAAAGAGAGAATCCTTCTTTAAATGGTAATGGAGTTTAAGATTCAACCTTCCAGTTTGTTTATAATGGTCTGCTGAAACCCTGGAGACGCCCTGGGCATTCGGATGCTAAATAGGCACTCAAGGTGAGGAAGGGAACAATAGAACAATAGGCCATCCCAGGTTCAATGGGCCATTAGCAGGAGGTCCCGCCCTGTGGGCAGGGCTCTCACAGAGTAGGATATAAACAAGAGTTCTCAGACTTGTTTCTCTGATTGAGAATGACTCTTGGATGAGAGTTGAAACGTTTTGTTTTTTTCTAAAACAGAGTCCAGATGAAACAACTGAATCTTTTTCCACAATGGAACCCTCCTGGACGAATGAGGGATTACACGACATAAAGAAGAGAGCACATTACGCCGGTGCTGGAGTCTCTTCACTGGCTCCTGTCCAGTTTAGAATCACATTTAAACTCCTCCTCCTGACTTACAAAGCCATAAATGACCACGCCCCATCCTACCTCAAAGATGCTATAGGACCTTATCATCCAAACAGAGCACTTCGCTCTCAAAATGCTGGACTTCTGGTGGTCCCAAGGGTCTCTAAAAGCACAGCAGGAGGTCAAGCACTTACCTCCCAAGCTCCTGTGTTGGGGAATCAGCTCCTGTCCATGTTAAAGAGCCCGACACAGTCTCTGACACAGTCTCTTCATTTAAGACCAGGCTTCAAACGTTCCTCTTTGAAATGGCTTATGGTCAGGCCAGTTAGGACCAGGAATAAAGACCTACAGTTCCCATCTCCGCTGCCCTAGGAGCAACTATACTGGGGGAATTATGGCAGCTTGAGCACTATCCTCTGTTTCCTACTACTTTTCTATCAAACAATATTTAATATTTAATTTCACTGGCAATTTGTTCATCTCTTTTCCTTTTTTTCTCCCACTTCCCCGACGGGAGTGGAGCAGGCACATCGAGGACCTGTGGATCCAGATGCTCCTCAGCTGCTGGAGAAAACGGTCTCCACTCCATATGAACGGTTCTTCATCAGCCTTGAAGACCTGGTTCTCCTCCTGAGTGGGTCCAGCTCCACTGTCTCTCTCTCGTCCTCCTGTCCGTCCGAGGGAGTCGGAACTCTCCTTCACTGTGGAACTCCTACAGGTTTCTACTTTTTCCCAAAGAGGTTTGGTAGTTTTTCCTGGCCGAGAAGGAGGGTCTAAGGACAGGGGGGCTTGGGACATCTGTCTAAGGACACAGGACGCTGGGACATTTCCAAGTCCCTATGAACATTGTTTATTTTGTTTTCCACTGTAGCCCTCGAGACCACTACTGTTGTGATTTTGGGCCTTACAAAAATAAATTGAATTTAATTGAATTGAATCATCTGCAGCAGGCAATTTTATGTCCTGTCCACCAATTGAGACACCATACATTTTTTTGTGGGATTGTCTAATATATTGGGCCAATGGTTCTAGGTACTAAGCGAACAATGGAGAGGAGCAAGCACAACCCTGCCTCACCCTCTTTCCAAATTCAGTTGGTCTGTCACGTGACTCACTTTTGAATCTTGACGTAGGGCCATCGTAAAAAGCCTCAGTTCTTTTTATTGTTAAATCATCCATTTTCACTTTGGCTCGCCCATCGACTTTCATTTCCATGTTTTCCGGCGCCTCATAGCAAGTAAAAGGAGCTTATGTATGCACATCCAAATTGTAGATATCTGGCGAACCTCGGTGCGGACAGATGCCTCGCATGCCATCATCATGGTAAGGGATCACAATTGTATTTGGTCATTAGCGGTCGCTTAGCACTAGCTTTAACCCCATGTATTATGTCTCCAGGCACCTGCTTCCCATCCTCTTCCTTACAGCTCAAGTGGAGAAAAAGGATCTCTAGTGCTGAAAAGCACAAAATATTGAATTCCTTGCACAAGGTATAAAAAACCTTAAATATTTCACAAAAACTTAAGTGTGATCATCGTACTATTAAGAGATTTGTAGCTGATTCAGAACACACACGGATTAGAGCAGATAAAGGCACAATGAGGAAGGTTTCTGCCAGACAAATACGTTGGATTAAGAGAGCAGCTGCTAAAAAGCCCTTACAAAGCAGCAAAAAGGTATTTGGAGCTGCTGGTGCCTCTGGAGCGAACTTCAAGGTGTAGGATCTTCCAGAGGCTTGCACTCATGCATAAACCTTCTATTCGGCCCTCCTTAACCAATTCTCCAGCAGAAACAGCTCCACGAGCCCAGAAATACATGAAGACTAATATTCAAACAATCTTGTTCACCGATGAGTGCCGTGGAACCCTGAATGGTCCAGATGGATGGAGTGGAGTGGTGGACGGCCACCATGACCCAACAAGCTGCGACGTCAGCAAGGAGGAGTCATGTTTTGTCCCGGAATCCTGGGGAGGGAGCTGGTTGGCCCCTTTAGGGCCCTGCAGGTGTGAAAATGACCTCTGTAAAGTATCAGAATCAGAATCAGAATCAGAATCAGAAAGAGTTTATTGCCATTGTCAATGAACAAAATTCACAAACATAGGAACTTGTCTCGGCGTTAAGGTGCAACATAAAACACTGAGCAATAATAAAAACAACATATATTCAATCAAAAAAGGGCATGCATGTGGAGTTTCTGCCTGACCACTTTCTTTTATGCTACAAAAAGAACTGTGCTTCCATCATGCATGACAATGCACCATCTCATGCTGCATTGGCCGAATGCAGGAATACCTCTGCATCACAGGCTGCTATGGGCATAAAAGAAGAGAAGCTCATGGTGTGGCCCCCATCCTCCCCTGACCTCAACCCTATTGAGAACCTTTGGAGCATCCTCAAGCCAAAGATCAATGAGAGCGGATGGAAGTTCACATCCAAACAGCAGCTCTGGGAGACTTTTCTGACATCCTGCAAAGAAATCTGGAAATTGACTATTTGAGCCACTCCCCTCAGGTAGGAGGCCACTCCCCTCAGGAAGGAGGCTATGGTCCATCCAGACTAGAACTTCCCGCCACAACAATAGTTTCTTTCCCTCTGCCGTTGGACTCATGAACACTTCTTAAACACCTGTCACTGTCACTTTCTGCACTCACAACTGTAACTGTAATCTTGTGTACATAGTAAGCATATTTTTATTTTATACTCTAGTAATCGTAAACTGTTTCTTAATGCCCTTTGGATTTCATATATGTTGTTTTTATTATTGATCAGTGTTTTATGTTGCACCTTCAGGCCAAAACAAGTTTGTATGTTTGTGACTTCTTTTCATTGACAATGGCAATAAACCTTTTCTGATTCTGATTCCTCTCCAAAATTAATGTACTCACTGCAGATGCCTTCTCGGCCTGGTGTTACTGCATAATTGTAAAGGACCAAGAGTCAGGAAAAGAATACACATACAAATTCAAAGGTTTAAGGCTTTTATTTATTTATTTTTGCTATTCAAAATAACAGAATCAACTCCAAACTGAACACAAACAGACCTTCCAGAGAACTCACAGGGGAAATGTTTAACCTGGCTGGTCAGACCATCTGTAACAAAAATGGGGGGGTAACAATGAACAATGAATACATAAAGAAGTCATGGAATTAAATGTAGCTAAAATACAAAACAATTTATATTCAAATATGCTAGCAAAATAATGTAAAAATGAACTGAACTGAAATAAACCCGAACCTAAACCCCCCCTAATCTGCCTTCCATGGTTCAGGTCATAGGGTGGAGCCTGGAGGTCACGCCCACGGCTGGATGAGTGGCAGCTTCACAGGCTGTGTCTCAATTCCGGGTCTGCATGCTCCGAAGGACCCAGCCGACGGAGTCTGGTCTTCATCACCTAGCAACCAAGACTCGCTGCTTGTGCTAACGACACCCAAAATATGCACATGGAAGTATTAAAAAGAGCACACAGCAAAGATCACATATTCTGACTTTGAGCCCAAGAGATTATAGTTCATCTCACCCAAATCTTTTGTCTAAAACAAAATATTATGTTGTAAAATATAATAATTTCCAGTGTTCCTGTGATAACTGTCAAAATGATCTAGAAGTAGAAGTGAAATGAAATGTGCCTTGTTAATTTCAGAATGGGATTTTTTATTGTCAAGGGAAAACATGAAAAGTAATAAGGCAAGGCAAGTTTATTTGTAGAGCACAATTCGTACACAAGGCAATTCAAAGTGCTTCACAACAGGAAAAAATGCATTAAAATCACAAAGACATGGCAGAAATCACAATATTAGTTCAAGACATAAAAGAGAAGAGTGCAAAGAAAAGCATTTCAGTCATATGCACAGCCAAACAAAACAGTTTTTAGTTTAGATTTGAACATTGCCAGAGTAGAACCTGTCTCACATCCTCAGGAAGACTGTTCCAGATTTTAGCTGCATAAAACTGAAACGCACATTCCCCATTGTTTAGTCCTGACTCTGGGCACCAGCAGGAGGCCGGTCCCTGAGGTCCTCAGAGTCCGAGATGGTTCATATGGCACTAACATGTCCGAGATGTACTTTGGTGCTAGGCCATGGAGAGACTTGTATAACAAGCAGAGCTGCTTTGAAGTCTATTCTCTGAGCCACAGGGGGCAGTGCAGAGACCTGAGCACAGGACTAATGTGATGGTACTTCCTGGTTCTGGTCAGGACCCGAGCAGCAGCGTTCTGGATGTACTGCAGCTGTTTTACAGCTCGTTTGGAGAGGCCAGTGAGCAGGCCGTTACAGTAGTCTAATCTACTAGAGACAAACGCATGGATAAGTCTCTCCAGGTCTGGTTTTAGACACTATACTTTTGATTTTGGCAATGTTTTTTAGATGGTAAAAAGCTGCTGATGTTATTGAGTTGACGTGGCTGTTAAAATTCAAGTCTGAGTCCATTATTACCCCCAGATTTCTAACTTAATGTGTAGGTTTTAGAGCGAGACTCTGGAGGTGACTGTTAACACTTTCTCTTTGTTTCTGTGGCCAAAGACGATGATTTCAGTCTTGTCTGAGTTCAGCTGGAGAAAGTTGTTCTTCATCCACACACTGATCTGTTGGATGCAGTGACAGAGTGAATCCACTGGTCCATATTCAACCTGTCGTCATGGAAACATAGATTTGAGTGTCGTCTGCATCATTATGATTGGACACATTCTCGCTGCGTATCAACTGACCTAACGGCAGCATGTAGAGGTTGAACAGAAGGGGTCCCAGGATTGACCCTTGGGGCCCCCCACAGGTCAGGGGCATCTGGTCTGAGACACAGTTACCAATTTCGATAAAGAATTTCCTGTCTTCCAGATAGGACTTTAAACCAGTTTAGGGCAGTGCCAGTGATGCCCACCCAGTCCTCTAGTCTCTGTAAGAGGGTCCCATGATCGACAGTGTCAAAAGCAGCACTCAGATCTAACAGAATTAAGACTGAGGCTTTGTCTGCGTCAGTGTTCAGGTGGATGACATTTGTCACCGTGACAACAGCAGTCTCAGTGCTGTGATGAGGTCTAAAACCTGAAAACATCTAATGAGTTGTTTATTAAGAGGAAATCAGTGAGCTGTTGGTAAACAACCTTTTCAAGGACTTTGCCCCAAAATGGCAGATTAGAGATGGGCGTGGCAGTCGGATTAGAGATGGGCGTGGCATGACTCAGGACTGCGGCATCAAGACTGCTCTTCTTTAGGAGAGGCTTTATGACCGCAGTTTTCAAAGACATTGGGAATGTTCCAGATTGAAGCGACATGTTAACTATGTGAGTGAGTGGTGCTAACAAACTGTTCAGCACAGACTTTAGAAATCTGGAGGTCACACATGGAGGCAGCATGTAGATGAACTCAGACTGGTGATGATCTCCTGGACAGTTTTTGTCAGTTACAGGTGCAAAGTGAGTCAGCTCTAAGTGTGTAGGTGGTTTGAGGGTTATTTTATGTGTTGTAGAATTGATAGCATTTTTAATGCCCTGAACTTTGTCATTAAAGAATAATGCAAACTCATTGACACTTGGATGTGGAAATGAGTTCTAACGGCAGCTGAGCTGGAGGGTTTGTTAAGCTGTTTACTGTGGCAAACAGGACACGCGAGTTGTTTCTGCAGCTTCCAATTATTTCAGAAAAATATCCTTCCCTAGTTCTACATAAAATGAGGTTGTACATGTACAACTTCTCTCTGTAAATCTCTTTCTGAACTTGGAGCTTCGACTTGCGCCATTTTCGTTCGGCCCGACGGCATTCCCTTTTCTGTGCCCTGACCGAATCATCATTTCTCCATGGCGCCTTCTGCTTATTTTTAACAATTTTCGCCTTCATAGGGACAATGGTGTTGAGAACATTCAAAACACTAGATGTAACAGAGTTCAACAAATCATTTACATTAGAACATGAGACATTTTCAAAGTTAATCATTTCCATAAACAGTTTTCCCGTGCTGTCATTTATGTGTCTCCTCCGAACAATTGCAGGACCAGCTGGTGGTTTGGGAAAAACAGACAGGTCAAAGAAGACACAGAAATGATCAGACAGAGAGCAACATCGACCACATTGACATTTGAAACATTAACCCCTTTTGTAATTAGAAGATCTAGAGTGTGCCCTCTGCTGTGGGTGGGGCCGCTCACGTGTTGAGTAAGACCGAAAGTTTCAAGGACAGCATAAAGCTCTTTAGCGTTTCTGTCACAGACATTATCAACATGAACATTGAAACCACCTGTTATAACCAAACCATCAAAGTCTGTGCATACGACTGAAAGCATCTCAGTAAAATCATCAATAAAACTTTTGCAGTGCTGAGGAGGCTTGTATAAAACAATGAAGAGAATGGATGGAGACTGTTTTAGCTAAATTTTAAAGGCTTCGTACTCAAATGTTGAAAACACCCCAAAGGACAACCTGTGGGTAACTAACTATTTCATCTCTAACAAAAGCTCCTCCCTTTTTGTTTTCTCGTGTTTCAGATTCAAACATAAAGTTGGGTGGAGCAGATTCTATTAGAACTAAATTTCCTGTGTTTTTGTCAAGCCATGTTTCAGTTAAAAACATAAAATCAAGATTATAAGAAGAAATAAAATTATTAATTAAGAATGATTTGTTACATAATGATCTGACATTTAGCACAGCAAGTTTCAGACGAGTTTCAGTGAGACTGGGCGTTATCTTTTTACAGGGAATATGAATCAAATTTCTCAGATTGGGCAGTCTGACATTTTGTTTTCCCATCTGTGTGATGTTACTACAGAAATAGCACTAGGGGAGGCTGTTTTTACACAGTGTTTATGTGTAAAAATTAAATATGTTTGCATTTGTGGGCTGCATGAAATGGGACACCCTTGTTGCGCAGGAAGTGATGCAACCGGTCTTCAAATGTAGGCTTCAGAGCATACAGACCCGGAATTGAGACACAGCCTCAGTGTGGGGCTGGGGCAGCCATCACACGACTCTTTTCTAGTCTATAAAGGTGCTTCACCGGACCCTCCTTGTGTCCACACTAACTGGATTGTACTTTCACAGAGGTAAACTGGTCTAAAGTGCAACACAAACAAGTCAAAAGTAAGTCTTGGTAAATAAATCTGAGAATATCCTTCAAACAGTTATCTCTAATAAAAACAAATTAGGCAAATAAAAAAATTAATAAATATCTTTATTAATTATATAATAATAATATATAATAATAATAATAATAATAATAATAATAATAAATAATAATAATAATAATAATAATAATAATAATAATAATATATTAATATCAATATTCCTCCAATGAGAAAATCACTAATAACAGTACAGGCTGGGTATAAACACAAAAACAGGCCTCAAAAACTGGGAAAAAGTGCAGAATCAGAGAAGAAAATGCACAAGAGCAGAACAACAGAGCGGTCCAAATGCAGAGCTTGAGTGTCTCTCTTGACCGGTCAATAATCTAGCAAAGACTGACTGAACAGAGGGAGTACATTGACGACACTGCGATGATAGAAAATAAGAGGAAAACCACTGGAAAAAGACAGACTAGAACAGGCTGGAAATGGATCTGAACTGGAAAAACATTAAGAATAAACAGAACTGTGAAAACTAGCTCTTGGATTTGTCCGCTCTGAAGTCTCTAAGCTCCAGTCTGGATTCAGGAGGTCAGAGGCCTGGCCCAGGCATTGCGTATGTCCCTGCACTGCACTCCGTAGACGATGGGGTTTACAGTCCCAGGCACCACGATAAATAGGATGGCTGCCAGGTTCTTGTAGACAGCATACTGAGGGAAGCGGTGCAGCGTGATGACCACAGCTCCACTCAGCAGCATCAGCAGGTTACACCAGCAGGTGAGTGGAGCAGGTCTGCAGGGCGCGGCGATTCAGGCTGGAGCTGTGCGTCCTCAGACACACCAGCGTGATCCTGCCGTAGGTCAGGAGAATGGAGCCGATGGAGGCGCTCAGCAGCAGCACGGTGAAGAGCAGCCCGTACACGTTGTTGATCAGGGTACTCTCGCACGACAGCTTGAACAGAGAGGCATTATCGCAGTACGGGTTTAAGATCAGAGAGCGACAGCGAGTCAATCGCACCGACAGACCAATCAGCACGCCCACCATCACCACGGCCACGCCCCACGCAGACGCCATTAGCTTCACTCACTAGCATTCGACCGCTCATGATAGTGGTGTAGTGCAGCGGGTCACAGATGGCCACGTAACGGTCGTACGCCATGATCATTAGGACGGTGTGGGACGTGGTCCCAAACATCTGAGTAACAAAGGCCTGAGTTACACACTCGGGGTACGAGATGAGGCGCTCTGAGGGCGCTCTGACCATGTCGGCGAGTAATCGTGGGATCATGTGAGTTCCACCGATGATGTCGTTGATGCAGAGGTTACACAGCAGCAGGTACACGGGCTGGTGCAGGCTGCGCTCCCTCAGGATCAGGATTATGTTGCCCAGGTTCCCCACCATCATGAGGACATAAGACAAGAGGAAGAAGCAGAAGAGAGCGAGGAGGGAGCTGTGAGACAAGGACAGGCCTTCAATCAGCAGCAGAACACTGCTGCCGTTCTCCATTCACCTGTGAGATCACACACATGAGGAGAGATGTTCATGTCAGTGTGTGAATGTTCACTGTCGAGGTAAATGCAACACACATTCATTTTTTAAAATGTCTTTCTTTGACCTGTCTGGTGTCAACCAGCGATGACTTTGGATGAAGACACACTAGAGTGTTCATTGGTCCACACTCACATCTACACAAGCCATGGCTTGGTGATGTTGTCATTTAGCACAGTGTGTTTACATGTCTCACTCAAGTGCTAATGCTGTGGTGGAGAGAGCAAAGCCCAGCAGCAGAAATATTTCTTAAAATGTAGTTGATGATGTTAATCATTGACTGAGGTTCGGGAGCTGGACCACGCCTCAACCTCCTACTCCTCCAGAAACCACGCCTCCACTCTTTAACCACACCTCTAATTACCCAGAAGTTCTAATTATACAGGCCAATGACAGAATTACTTGTTTTCTCTGCTCTCTTGACCCCACCCTCCCACCTCCTGTCTCTACCATGCCAACGACAGCCTCGCTCCAATCGGGCCAACAGCCATGCTCATATTGGCCCCGGCGTATCATCGGCCACTATCCCCTAATCCATTCATTCCCCAGAGACCCTCTCTCAGAGCCAATGGGCACAGGGATGCCCTTCTGGTTCTGTTCCATCTCTCCTTCGACTCTCTTCTCTCATCTGCGTCCGTCCCCCATTCTATCGCCTTTCGACTGTTCATTCATCCCTCCCTCATTCAGCGCTCATCCCACTCAACCCCCTCCCCATTCATCCACTCGACCCCTTTCTCATTCATCCCTTATCCTACTCGAACCTTTTTCGCATACTCACCAGGGTTGCAGCCGGGCAACGGGATGCTGTCTATCTCCAGAGCTGTCACCGGGATCTCTCGCAATCATCTCACATTCCCTGTTTCGACCCTCTCCTCACTTCCTCAAGCCTTCTCCCTTACAGGCCTTCGCAGCCAGTGTTCTACCTCTGTTCACCCTTCTGTCATCATTTCCAGGGGCGCACACGTACGTCTCATCTTTAACAGGGTGCGTCACGGTAACTCAACAATCTCAATTATTCTTCCTCCAGCTGCCGATTCAATTGCTCCGGCGATCAGGTTTCCTGTTTCCTTTTCAGAGGAGACATCTCTCAGCGTGCACCTCAATCCACCGTGCATCAATGATGCATCAAAGACCACTCAGCGCACACCAGCCCCTTCCAACTCATTCCAGCTGCCATACGCACTAGACAGTCCTCAAGCACTTATTGTTCTCTACCAGGCATTCAGATCATCCTACAGGGCAAGCCCTTCTTCATTTCAGACCAAGAATCTGCTTCTCATCTCTCACCCCTCAAGTCAACACACAGAAGTAACAGACTTTAATATTTTCATGCGACCATCAAACTCCTCACTACAATGATTCTTTCTCTCATTCCAAGGCTACAAGGAAAAGCAGCTTGTTTTTGTCTAATCTAACGTGTTCTCCACGTCCGTTCGAATTATACCCCACTATCATTCCAGATATCTCTTGGGGGTTCGATTTGTCAGAAGGCACTCACTCATCTCTTTAGTAGATCAGTAAGGGATATTCTATTATGCCGTACCTCATAGTTCTCAGGACTCTTAGTCCCTTCTCTATCAATCCGTCACCCGCATTGCTTGTACTCGAGTCACCATAATCGGCCAACTCCTACTCACGATTGGCTGTCCCAAAATCTGGCGCTCAGCACTGAACTTCGACAAACGTCCTAATTCCTCTTCTTCGATCTTCAGGAACGATCTTAAATCAGACTGTTCTCTCATCTATCTTTCGTTCCACTCATTCTCATTTAGCTTTTTTTCCCCTCATCCATCGCTCAAAGTGATTTCATAACTATCTGCAGTTCGTCAACTCCTTTATCCACGTAAGTATTCCGCTCTCCTCAACCTTTCTTTCTTTCTTTCTTTCCATTTGACTTGAGACGGTATTACCGCACCGCCAACTCTATCACACTCACCTGCTCTCCGTATCTTCCAATTAATCGCCTAAAACTCTTTCAAAACTCTATTCAACTGCACCAGTGTGAATCCTCTTCTCCAGTAATGGACAGACTGCTTTTGGATTCCATCCAGCTCCTCTTCAGAGAGTCCTCGACTATCCAGCTCCTCTTCTCTTGTGCCACTCAGTTGACATCTTCATTTTCAGCCAGGCTTTACGTTGCCATCCAAATAATCTTTGCTCATTTTAAATTCTCTTTGGGGGTTCTGAATCGGCTGGGCTGATTACCCGAGACGGAGCCCCCATCCTGAATCTCTACCCAGTCAACTGCAATCGATCCATCATCGATCCATCATCGATCCATCATCACCATTATCAATAAACATTCTCTCATATTCCATTTGTTGTGGCGTGGTCCTTGCTAGTGAATAAGACATTATGCTGGGGGTATTTACACTGAACAAAAAATATAAACACAAAACTTTTGTTTTGTCTTAAATTTTTCATGTGAGTAAAGATTAGATTAAAAAAAACAAAAAAACATTTTCTAAACATGCAAAGATCCATTTCTCTCAAATATTGTTCACAAATCTGTCTGAAACTGTGTTAGTGAGCAGATATTCCATCACACCTCACCCCTGTGCCATATGAAGACGCTTCAGGCAGCATGAATATTGCACAGGTGTGCCTTAGGCTGGCCACAATAAACGCAGACTCTGAAATCTTGAGTTTTATCACACGGCACAATGCCACACAGGTCACAGGTTTTGAGGGAGCGTGCAATTGGAATGCTGACTGCAGGGATTTCCACCACCTGCATTGAATGTTCCTTTCTCCACCATAAGCCGTCTCCAAAGGCATTTCAGAATATAGAGCACATCCAACTGGCCTCACAAACACAGTCCATGTGAGAGCACCCCAGGCCAGGACCTCAGCATCCAGCATGTCCATCTCCAAGAGCGTCAGAGGCCCCGTCCACGCGAAGCAAATCTGCAAAGATAGTTTGTCTATGACAGGTATTATCCACACGGAGCAGGCATTTACGGAGTCTAAAAACGGAACTTTGTGAAACCAGGTCCCAGAGAGTAAAGATCTTAAAAAGCTGTTACTCCGTTTCTGCAACTTTTTTGTGAAGGTTGCGCCAACGCTCCGCCTCAATGACTCATGCGCCAAACACCACCACCAACAACAGCGCCATACAGCGTTTTGTACGTCCTACAGACTTTGATTACCTTGTTATTCTGTTTCACTGCCACTGGGAAAGCCTCCATGTTTGTATTGTTTGCGTAAAAACCATGTCCAGTTTTCGGCGCTTTGTTGTTTTCCCGCGTCTTCTGTGGCGGCTTTGCAGGACATAACTGGTAAAATTACAAAGGCAGTAGATGCAAAGATAAATGCAGTCCTTGTGGAAATTAGTGATTTGAAATCTAAGAATGGCGAACCCAAGCCACAGCGGCCGAGAAATACATAATTGATTTGAAAGACTCGGCGTCCACCATGCAAACCAAAGTGGCAGAATTGACAAACCAGGTATGTATTTCAAATGAAGTTGAAGCGCAGAGGAGACCTGCAGATGGTCGATCTACAGAACACTGCGGGTAAAGATGTGCTCAAGTATGTGGAGACCTGGATCCCTGAATATCTAAAACTTCCAACAAAAGATTGGCCGTGCACATCACTGTTTGGCTCCCAAGCTGGCCCCAGATCAGTGCCCAAGACCTCTTACACAGAAGTTCCATAATGTCAGCGATAAACAGCATGTCATGGCTGCATCCAGAAGTCTCGCCACAGATCGGACTGGACCAAACGAGCCCCACGATTCTTTCTTCAAAGACCCCTCTGGAAGAGGTTTTTACAAATAAGGAGTTATTAAAGTCAAGAAATGAAACAAACGCTTTCCGAAAATAGTTAGTTTATGATATTTGAAAAATGGGAAACGTTGTGTGTGGCATTGAGTCAGATGCTTTCTTGTAATCATCCAGGCAGTACAGTTTGGTGTGTCGGGTTCTGCAGTCTTGAGCGACTGTTCTGTACAAGGAGTTGGTGTGTGGCTCCTCTGGTGTTTTTGCTGATGCCCCTCTGTGCTTTGCTCATGGATATATATATATGTATATGTATATGTATATACATATACATATATATATAGAAGGTCCAATAACTTTCTGTTGTTTAAAGATGTGGATGTGACATTTTTGGATTAATAGCATTTAAGTACAAGGAGTATGGCGGGGATGGGGAGTTTGTGAAAACAATTCACTTAATTTGTGTAATGCCCCTCCCTTTTTGTTATACCCTTTCATATTTGTCCCAGACCCTCGGCTCAAAGAGGCTACACCTCTGCACAAAGCTTCACCATAAACGGAAAAGCAAATTCTAAAGAAGCATAAACACATCAGACACATTTAAAACGTGGTGCACGAGTTCATTTGAAGTGATGGGGAAAAGTGCCTTTTTTTCATGGTTTCAAATGTCTGTGCACATTCTCTGTTCCCTGCATTTCCCCACAGCTGTAAAAGGTCCAGGTTTGTTCCGGTCAATGCAGCACTTTAGATCCAATGGTTCTAATGGGGAATGTCAAAATGTCAGTTCCTCATTTATCACATACAAAGTTGAGGACAGGAACATTCAACCTGTAAAATGAGGAAAATATTTCAAATAAAGCTTTTTTTGATTAGTATTATTTGTTGAAAGTTTGTTGGACCCCAGACCTTCTACATCTGCCCACAGTAACAACCAAACATTTTCTCTTTACAAATACAAGACTAACAGCATCAGAACTAAAGCAGGAATAACAGGACTAAACCAGGACGGCAGGGCTAAATTAGGATGAAACTAAGTTTAAAACATGTCCCAAACTGGTCTAAAACTGGTCTAAAACAGGTCTAAAACAGGTCTAAAAAAACTGGTTTAAAACTGGTCTAAAACTGGTCTAAAACTGGTCTAAAACTGGTCTAAACTGGTCTAAAACTGGTCTAAAACTGGTCTAAAACTGGTCTAAAACTGGTCTAAAACTGGTCTAAAACTGTCTAAAAACTGGTCAACACAAGGTCTAAAACTGGTCTAAAACAGGTCTAAAACTGGTCTAAAACTGGTCTAAAACTGGTCTAAAACTGGTCTAAACAGGTCTAAAACTGGTCTAAAACTGGTCTAAAACTGGTCAACACAAGGACTAAAACTGGTCTAAAACAGGGTCTAAAGGTCTAAAACTGGTCTGGTCTAAAACTGGTCTAAAACTGGTCTAAAACTGGTCTAAAACTGGTCTAAAAACTGGTCTAAAACAGGTCTAAAACTGGTCTAAAACTGGTCTAAAACTGGTCTAAAAAACTGGTCTAAAACTGGTCTAAAACTGGTCAACACAAGGACTAAAACAGGTCTAAAACTGGTCTAAAACTTGTCTAAAACAGGTCTAAAACTCGTCTAAAACTTGTCTAAAACTGGTCTAAAACTGGTCTAAAACTGGTCTAAAACAGGTCTAAAACTGGTTTAAAACTGGTCTAAAACAGGTCTAAAACTGGTTTTAAAACTGGTCTAAAACAGGTCTAAAACTGGTCTAAAACTGGTCTAAAACTGGTCTAAAACTGGTCTAAAACTGGGTCTAAAACAAGGTCTAAAACAGGTCTAAAAACTGGTTTAAAACTGGTCTAAAACAGGTCTAAAACTGGTTCAAATCTGGTTTAAAACTGGTCTAAAACTGGTCTAAAACTGGTCTAAAACAGGTCTAAAACTTTTGAACTAGTTTAATTAGTTTAAAAGTAAAACCAACAGGAAATTGAACAGGAAGAAAGCATCATAAAGAACCAAAACCTCACATGATCCTTGGTCCGATCTTTAGTCTGGTTTAAATCTGGGTGAAGTCCTGGACTGGGTCTCGGCGGGATTTTTATAAACCTCCCTCATCTCCCTCCCAGCTGCGCTCATCATTAGACCTAAAACTTTTTAATCCACAAGGGAAAGGACTTGGACTCAGAAGCGCACACGTATCGATCAAATAACAAACATGAATGGGAAACATCAGAATCAGAAAGAGTTTATTTCCATTGTCATTGAACAAACTTCACAAACATAAGAACTATCTCGGCCTTAAGGTGCAACATAAAACACTGAGCAATAATAAAACAACATATGTTCAATCCAAAGGGCATTAAGAAACTATTTTAAGATAACTATAGTATAAAATAAAAAATAAAAATAGACATTGCTATGTATACAAGTTTACAGTTAAATTTAAAGTTGTAGTGCAGAAACTGACAGTGATGAAGAGTGTAGTTAAAGTGACAGGTGTTTAGAAGTGTTCATGAGTCCAACGGCAGAGGGAAAGGAACTGTTCTTGTGGCGGGAGGTTCTGTTCCGGATGGACCGTAGCCTCCTGCCTGAGGGAGTGGCTCAAATAGACCATGTTCAGGGTGAGAAGGGTCAGTGTGATCCGACCTGCTCGTCCCAGAGCCCTGGAGACGTAGGCAAGGCAAGTTTATTTGTAGAGCACAATTCGTACACAAGGCAATTCAAAGTGCTTCACAACAGGAAAAAATGCATTAAAATCACAAAGACATGGCAGAAATCACAATCTTAGTTCAAGACATAAAAGAGAAGAGTGCAAAGAAAAGCATTTCAGTCATATGCACAGCCAAACAAAACAGTTTTTAGTTTAGATTTGAACAATGCCAGAGTAGAACCTGTCTCACATCCTCTGGAAGACTGTTCCAGATTTTAGCTGCATAAAACTGAAACGCAGATTCCCCATGTTTTATGTCTCTGACTCTGGCACCAGCAGGAGGCCGGTCCCTGAGGTCCTCAGAGTCCGAGATGGTTCATATGGCACTAACATGTCCGAGATGTACTTTGGTACTAGGCCATGGAGAGACTTGTATACAAGCAGAGCTGCTTTTGAAGTCTCTTTCTCTGAGCCACAGGGGGCAGTGCAGAGACCTGAGCACAGGACTAATGTGATCGTACTTCCTGGTTCTAGTCAGGACCCGAGCAGCAGCGTTCTGGATGTACTGCAGCTGTTTTACAGCTCGTTTGGAGAGGCCAGTGAGCAGGCCGTTACAGTAGTCTAATCTACTAGAGACAAACGCATGGATAAGTCTCTCCAGGTCTGGTTTAAGACACTAGACTTTTGATTTTGGCAATGTTTTTTAGATGGTAAAAAGCTGCTGATGTGATTGATCTGACGTGTTTAAAGTTCAAGTCTGAGTCCATTATTACCCCCAGATTTCTAACTTGATGTGTAGGTTTTAGAGCGAGACTCTGGAGGAGACAGTTAACACTTTCTCTTTGTTTCTGTGGCCAAAGACGATGATTTCAGTCTTGTCTGAGTTCAGCTGGAGAAAGTTGTTCTTCATCACACACACTGATCTTGTTGGATGCAGTGACAGAGTGAATCCACTGGTCCATATTCACCTGTCGTCATGGAAACATTGAACTGAGTGTCGTCTGCATCATTATGATTGGACACATTCTCGCTGCGTATCAACTGACCTAACGGCAGCATGTAGAGGGTGAACAGAAGGGGTCCCAGGACTGACCCTTGGGCCCCCCACAGTCAGGGGCATCTGGTCTGAGACACAGTTTACCAATTTCGATAAAGAATTTCCTGTCTTCCAGATAGGACTTTAACCAGTTTAGAGCAGTGCCAGTGATGCCCACCCAGTCCTCTAGTCTCTGTAAGAGGGTCCCATGATCGACAGTGTCAAAAGCAGCACTCAGATCTAACAGAATTAAGACTGAGGCTTTGCCCGCGTCAGTGTTCAGGTGGATGTCATTTGTCACCGTGACAACAGCAGTCTCAGTGCTGTGATGAGGTCTAAAACCTGAAAACATCAAATGAGTTGTTTATTAAGAGGAAATCAGTGAGCTGTTGGTAAACAACCTTTTCAAGGACTTTGTCCCAAAATGGCAGATTAGAGATGGGCGTGGCATGACTCAGTACTGCGGCATCAAGACTGCTCTTCTTTAGGAGAGGCTTTATGACGTACAGGTAAAATAATTTAATTAGCAAATATATATATATATATACATACATACATACATATAGCAAATATAATGTTTAAATTGGCTCTGAAATAGAATCAGAATCAGAAAATATTATTTTTATTGTCAATGAACAAAATTCACAAACATAGGAACTTGCTATGTAAACAAGAATGTACAGTTAAATTTGATGGTCCGGTGGGCGGGGCCTAGGATTAGCCAGCCAGCGATGCGGAAGGCGGAACCCTGCATGAAGAATTGTTGTCCTCCTAGAAGTAGATGGAATAGGGATAAAGTGGGACTTGGCAACTTGGGCCTGAGAGACGAGAGGTGGAACCTGGCGACCAGAAGCCCACGAAAAGATTTCAGAAACTGGTGCTCGAGGAAAGGAGAGAAGGTGGAGAGGAACGAGAAAGGAGGATGAATGGATGCAAGAATTATCAGGATCAGGAATCAGGAATCAGGATATATATTTATTGCCATTGTCAATGAACAAATTCACAACATAGGATCGTGACTTGATGACAGATGCGACATGAGAGACATGCATAAAGAGCACCAGCCACCAGGGGGGGCACGCTTTCGCACAGCGCCTACTCGGGAACTTGAACTCTTAGAAAATGAAAAACAGTTTCAGCAATAAGCATACAATGATAAACAACACATATTGAGTACATTACACGAGGTCAAACGTGATGGATATTTTCAGTGGATATTGGGGGAGGAGTCACAAACAAGATAACACAAAAGATTAGGATGTGGGATGTGCAGACGGTGAGTGAAGGCCGAATCTTGTTTTGTGTAAGTGTCTGTGTCTTCAGCACGGCCTTGTACGCCTGTTGCTCTCCAGCCCGGGGCCAGATAAGAAAAGGGAGAGAGATACAGGGGCACAGCAGCGAAAAGAGAAATAAGTACTTTAATACATTTTGTTGATCAATGATTTACGATCAAATAATCCAATCGTTTCTGGTCCTCTGTGTGCGATCAGCTTGATTCATTGAGTTACTCCGTCCGACAGCGAAAAGTTCCCATTTCCTTGATTGAATCCCTCAAAGTCTTTTGCATCTCCGTGGTCCGAAATAAGATGTTCCGGTTCAGATCATTGAGTTGCCACGTGCTGTGCTCGATGCATAGAACCTGCCAGTTCTTGTAATAGTCCCGAACGTACCCCGCTGGGACGTCCCGTCGGGACAGGTTGCTTCTCCCGGGGAAGCTTTTCTCTGGGAAAAAACTTTATCCAATGCACTCAGAGACCAATCAATCAGATCCATTATTATGGAGAACAACAGGTGATCAGAGCACTGTGATTTAGAGGGAAAAAAAGAGAAAAAACACAGACGAGAGAGGCAAAAGTAGCAGGAGCAGCGGATAACACGTCCGCACTGGAGGAAGAGGAGGAGTGAAGCTCAAATCAGGGCTGCTATGTTCTAATGTAACTTGACCTGTTGTTTTGATTTCAATATGTTTTGATTTCAGTAAATAAGACCTTCTAATGCTACTAATTTAAGAAATGACCATTTTCAGTTCTTTACAACATTAAAATGGTTTGAAACTCTGTTGTGCAGAATAAGTTGGAACAGTGCATTTTAAGTTATCATTGGGAGGTTTGTTCAATAACATTCGACTGGTTCTAAAGGTTGACGACTTGAAAATGATGACAGTCATGTATAATGACTTTTCAAAAATCAGAAATGAGATAAGGTCACGCTTGTTTTATCCAAAGGGCTGTGCCAGACAAACGTGTGAACGGAAAAAACTCGTGGATGGTCTCATTCTGTAGCTGACAGTGTGAAGAAAACAAATATACCCTTCAACATATTTGAAGCAAAGCCGTACGTTTGGAATGGAAGGAGAGAATTATTGGATGAGTTTTATTTGAGAGTTTTTTTCCACCAAAGAGAACGCTGTTTACTGGACTATTTCTCCAAATGGGATTACATCAGGAATACTACAAGTGGATAGTGTCTTTCTGTGGATTACGGAATGCTACAGATGGATTGAACCCCATTGAGTCCGTCAGAACCGGGATACAGGTAAGAAAGTGTGTTAGGACTAGTTTGTTTATAATCACAAACTATTGGTAATTGCTTATTGGGGCAAATTATTTCACAAAAAAAAAAAAAAAAGGGAAAACTAATGAATATATAGTTTTCTACCTGGGATTTGTGTCGACTTCGATAAACATTGTGAATGGAATTTCTCTCTTTGTAAGTAAAGTGAATTACCATTACCATTTATGTTCATACTCTTCAGGTGAGATTCCTAGTGGTCGGTCCAGTAGAGGGCAGAGGTGTCTTCTAACCCTTAGGATCTTTAGTTTTGGATTTGGCACTACTGTCCATGAAATGAATATATTGTGTTTGTATTCACGGTCACACATTAGTGTGACACAGTCAGCGCTCACAGCAGCTTCACTCTGTCATGTTCATACTTTATTACACTCTGACCTGTGTTTCTTACCTTTGGCTCCTGATCAGTTCAGGTTTGCACTGGTTTGGATGTTTTCCTCACAGAGCTGTAATCACATAAGGATGTGGGTCGCATGGATACTTTGAAACCCACAATCGAAGCTACCAGCGAAACAACTAGTAGTTCAGTGTGATCACGCTGAACGAGGCAGCGACTGACCTGAAAAATAAGCTCATGGCAAGATTGAATGCTAGGCAACCCCGACACCCCTTACAGCGGCTAAGTGAAATGCCATCAGAAAGTCTCCTTGACGATGTGAATGCAGCGTTGATTGAGTATATGGGAAAAGGAAGAAGCACATAACAGCGATGCACAGTGGCTGGTGGATCTAAGAGAGGACCACAGCACCTCCCTGAACAGGATCCAGTTACTGTCACAGTGGCAGGGTCTCAGGTATGAAAGACTGGCCAGCACCGGGCCATGACATGATTAACCTTCTGGCTAATGAAACTCGCAGCAGTCTGTAAGCGCCTGGCAGCACAAATAAACCAGCTGCTTAGGGATGCGACTCATTCTGAATGGCCAACCGAAGGGCGTACTATCCTTATCCTAAAGGATCCCTCAAAGGGTACAATCTCATCCAACTATCAGCCAATAACCTGTCTCCCCACAACATGGTTAGGTATCATTGCGGCTAAGATAAGTGGGCGCATGGAACAAAACATGAGCAAAGCACAGAAGGGAATCAGCAAAGACAACAGAGGAGCCAAAAACCAACTGCTGGTCAACAGAACAGTCGCTCAAGACTGCAGAAATTTACACACCAATCTGTGTATTGTCTGGATTGATTATAAGAAAGCCTATGACCTAATGCCACACACGTGGAGCACTGAGGCTTGGAGATGTACAACATCAACATCAACAAGAGGATTCCAAGAGCCTTCAGCGCAAGCGCAATGTGGCTGGGGAAAACCAGTCTTGAGACCAATGGTAAACACAAGTGTCCATCACATGTGGCATACAGTGAACCCTCGTGTATCGCGGGGGATACGTTCCAAATATAACCCGCGATACGTGAAATCCGCAAAGTAGTCAGCTTTATTTTATACTGTTATTTTACGATGCAATACTGAACTGCAGAATGAAAAAAAAAAAAAAACCTCTTTTCAGACCCAAAATGTGTTTAAGAAATAGAAATATTAATGTTTTCTTTCAAATAACTATAATAGTTTGAAGAAGAGTGTTGTAAAACAATGTTTTTTATATAGCAATGAATACAGGTAGGAAACATTGTCACTGGCGTATTTCATGGGATCCGCACCCCCCTCCCCTTCGCTATCATGAGGGACATCACTGTCAGCAAAAGTTTCCTAAAGTTTTTTAGCTTTTGTACAGATGACGTTGGTATCCAGCGTAATGCTTTTTTTCCTGCAGTCATTAATCCACAAAGCTAAAGCAGATTCCAGCCTTACGATGGCCTTCTTGCGGACTGTCACAACTCTTTTTGCATCCTTGTTAAAGCATATTGCTGCTGTCGTCCTTATATTATTTTCCTCCTTCTTTATGTAACGAACCGAAGATTCATTTATTCCGTAATGGGCGCCCCCACAGCCGCATAGCTTTTACCTTCCTTCAGCATGTCCAGAAGTTTAACTTTTTCTGCAATAGTTAGCATCTTCCTCGGCCTCTTTGGCGCGTCTGGAGGCCCTTTGTCGGTACAGAACGTTTTTTTGACATTGTGGGTTTTGTCACGGAGAAAAATTGCAAACGTAAATTTGGCAGAATGTACAGGAACAAAAACTTTTGGCATTGGTCTAATGAAAAAACAATATCAACTTTTTTCACTTCTAGACAACAGTAACGCCCCTGAGCCAATCAGGATTCACTGTAAAAAAAGCACTGTAAAATATTCCGCCAAGCAGCGAAGCCACGATAGGTGAAGCGCGATATAGCGAGGGATCACTGTATACCAAGGAGATGCCCAGTCCCACTGAACCCTCTCAGCCAAATAATCAACAAGACTGGCTATAGATACCGACTCAAGAAAGAGGCCACGATCAGAGGACATCAAACTGTACGCTAAGAGCGAGCGAGACATCGACTCTCTAAAACACATGACCAGTATCTACAGCGCTGACACTCTGATGTCATTCGGGTTTGAGAAGTGAAGTCAGATGGTGACAAAGAGAGGGAAGGTGGTCCACACCCAGAAGGAACAATAGCAGACATTGAGGACCGTTACAAGTACCTTGGAATACCACAGGCAAATGACAACCTCAAAAAGGTAACGAGGAATACGGCCGGCAAGAGGCAAATACAACGAGTAAGTCCTCAGAATCCAGCTCAATGGCTTATACCCTGCAGGAATAATAAAGTGGCAAAAGGAAGAGATACAGACCACAGATGTTAAGACTCGAAAGCTCCTCCCCATGCATGGAGGGTTCCACCCCAAATCCAGCACCCTGAGACTGTACACCAGCCGTAAGGAAGAAGGCCATGGACGTGAGAGAAACACTATGCAGGATGAAACATCCAAGATCCACAAGTACATCGAGAACATGGCCCCAACAGATGACATGCTCAGTGAATGTCTCAGGTGATGGGGAACAGAGGATGAGGTGCTGGAGGAGGGCCCATCATAGGGGGACACGCCCCAAAATGGGATGTACCACCGGAACATAACTGAAGTGGCTGATATCAAGAAATCCGACCAATGGCTAGAGCGGGCCGGTCTGAAGGACAGCACTCATCATGGCTGCACAGGAACAGGCCCTGAGCACCAAGATCTACCACACCAGACAAGACCCAAGATGTAGGCTGTGCAAAGGGCCCCCGAGACAATCCAGCACAGAACTGCAAGGTGCAAGATGAAGGGAAAGCATACATGGAGCGCCACCAAGTGGCTGGCATACTGTACAGTAACATCTGTGCGGAGTATTGACTAGAAACCCCAAGTTCAAAGTGGGAAACACCTCCAAAGGTGGTAGAGAATGACCGAGCCAAGATCCTGTGGGACTTCCAGATACAGACTGACAGAATGGTAATGGCAAACCAACCACACATTGTGGTAGTGCATAAAAAAATAGAAGAACGTTGTTGTGGTTGATGTGGCAACACCAAGTGAAACACCAAGTGAATCAGGAAAAGAGAACACGAGAAACTGGTGAAATACCAAGGGCTCAGAGAAGAGCTGGAGAAGGTGTGGAAAGTGAAGGTGAAAATGGTGTCTGTGGTCATTGGAGCACTTGTGGCAGTGACCCAAAAACTGGAGGAGGGGCTAGAACAGATCCCTGGAAAAACATCAGACATCTCAGTCTAGAAAGGTAATGTGCAGGAACAGAGAAGATACTGAAGAAGCCTCAAGCTCCTTGGCCTCTGGTAGAGGACCCGATCTTAGAAAAAGGGACAAGACCACCTGCAGAGGGTCAGAAGGGAATTTGTTTTATATGTTATAAAATATGCATGTATACATTTAAGTAATGTGCTTGTAATTTTTTTTATCCAATAAACTGAAATAGCACCCCACTTAAGTTGAGGGGACACAATCCTAATGATTTCCTTATGAACTCATAATGACTCATGATGTATTCATTCATGAATCACTTGAACAAATGCATTAACCCGCATAGCTATAACATGTTGCCATGATGAGAAAATGTTCAATAAAGCACTTGAGAGC
>BJKM01001385.1:0-46252 GCA_015082035.1 Chaenogobius annularis | reverse complement strand
TCAAAGTAAAACACGGGGTTTTTTCCTGACGAACTTTAAGCTTCAAACGTCACTGAAATAATGAGAACATTACAAAACAGCACCGTGGGATGGCGAGGAGAAGGTGGTGAACAGGTCCAAACCTTTCTTCATTCGGTGTTCAACATTTGCTTTAAAGGTCAAACTTTGATCACTTAAACGCTCACGTGGCGACAGGATCAAACCGTTTCTGTTTCCGTGACGACTGGAGCAAACAAAATGAGCTCAGATTCATTTGGAGGAAAGTCGAATTGTGAGAAACCATGCGGAACGTAACGATGAAGAGCAACGTAACGATGAAGAGCAACGTAACGATGAAGAGCAACGTAACGATGAAGAGCAACATAACGATGAAGAGCAACGTAACGATGAAGAGCAACAAATAAATACTAAACACATGAAACAATCACATATCAAATACAATGAATAAATAAAATACAAAATAAATACAAAATAATCACCTATAATATAAATCACATAGAATAAATACAATAAATTAATCACACATCAAATAAAATAAATAAAATAAATAAAAAAATAAATAAAATAAATAAAATAAATAAAATAAATAAAATAAATAAAATAAATCACTCACACATTAAATAAATACAGTTTAGTGCGGGTGTTCAGTTTTCTGGAGCACATTAAACTGAACTTTGAGGTTTAAATTCTCTTCAGCAGAAACACAAAAAGAACGAACCTGACGGACTTTCTCCAGGTAAAATCCATTTGTTTTTCTGTTTCACAAACGCTCAGGATTCTTCTTCTGCTCTGACCACAGACGCTGAGCTCTTATAAGCTCCTCTCACCTGTCACTCAAAGTGTCAGACCCCGCCTTTCTGACCCCGCGGGGCTCCTGTAGCTGCAGACGCTCCTCGCTCTCTGAACCACACGTCTGAACGCTCTAAAACACGGGAACAATCAAACTAAACTGTACTTAAAGCACTTTTATTTTACTCATTTTATTTAGCATTCGCTTATTTTATCATCATTATTTATTATTGTTATCAGTGTTATCATTATTTTTCTTATCATTAATTATCATCATGAATATTATCATTTATTATTTTCATTATTCCTATATTATTACTTATTATCATTATTTGCTATTATTAATATTATTATCATCATTATTATTATTTAATTTCCCTTTCAATAAAATATTTCTGAATATTTTGTAGTTACTCTTTCCTCCCCCACTCCCCCCCTCTTCCTCATCTCTCTCTCGCTCTCTCTACCCCTCCCTCTCCCTCTCCCCCCTCTTCCTTCCCCGTCCCTCTCTGCCGCTTCCCCCTCTCCCCTCCCTCTCTCCCGTCTCCCCCTCTCTCTCTCCCTCTCCCTCCCCCCTTTTTTCTCCCCTCCCTGCCTCCCTTCCTCCTTCCTCCTCCTCCTCCCGCCTCTTCCCTCCTCCTTCTGCCCCTCTCCCCTCCCTCCTCCCCCCTCTTCCTCCCCCTCCCCTGCTCCCCCGTACCCCCTCTTCGTATTTCCCTGTACATGAGAAATACCCAGACTTTGTTCAAAAGCTGGAGACTGGGAAAACAGGGTTTGTCTTTATGAAACTCGAGTCGCTGTTTTAAACGTGTTCGTCTGATTTTGGAGTTGGAAAAGAAAAGGTTTTTGTGTCGGAAAGAACCGACTGAAGAGCAGCGTTTTTAGTTTCCGGAACATTCAAAAACCCATCCAGAACGACATGGAACGTGTGAAACGGATGAAACGACCGTGAACTTGAACATGTAGAAATCGTACCTGTGAAACGTGTTAACGTGTGAAACGTGTGAACGTGTTGAAACGTGTGTCGAACATGTGAAACGTCTGTAACATGTGAAAAGTGTGAACATGTGAAAAGTGTGGAACCGGTTTGAAACGTGTTGTGAAACGTCGTGAACATGCTGAAACGTGTGACATGTGAAAGTCCGTGAACGGTTGAAACGTCCGTGAACGAGTGAAACTCGTTAGAGTGTGCGTGTGAAACGTGTGAGCGTTGGGTGAAACGTTGTGAACGTTTTATGTGATAGACGTGTATAACATGTGAAACATGTGAAAACTGAGTGAAACAACTTTGAAATCGTGTGGCTGGAAAAGCGTCTTGTACATTTGTGAACATTGTGAGAACGTTCCGATCAGTGAACATGTGAAGACGTGTGAACCGTGAAACGTGTGAACGTTTGGAACGTAGTATGATGAACGATGAAACGTCTTGTTACCCTTATTTTTTTTTAACGAGTGATACGGTTAGTGATGAGCGTTTAGTGAAACTGTTGGCTGGAGCGTTGTGAACGTTTTTTTGTGAAGCTGTGAAAACGTTAAACATGTGAAAGTGTGAATACATGTGAACAAGGTGAAACGTGTGAGTTGTGAAACTTTGGTGAACATGTGAAGACGTTCGTTGTGAACGAGTGAAACGTGTGTAAACGATAGTGAAACGAGTGAAACGATTTCTTGTGTAACGTGTGAAACTTTAGTTAGACGTGTGAATACGAGGTGGAAACAGCGCTGAAACATTGTCAGCTTGTGAACGTGTGACGTGTGTAATACGTGTAACATGTGTTGAATACGTGATAATCCTGTTAAAACGTGTGAACGGGGATAACGTCGTATATATTTTTGTGAACGATGTGAATCGTTGGAACGAGTGAAACCTGTCTTCGTGAACGAGTGAAATCGTGTTTAAACGACCGTGAAACGACTACTGGTATTTTTAGCGTGTGAAACGTGCTTTGGTGAGCTGTGTCTCTGTTGAACTTGAAGTGTGAACGTGTGAAACATTGAAAGCATGGTGAAACGAGTGTGAACAAGTGACATTGAGCGTGTAAACGTTTGGGTGAACTTGTTTAAACGTGTTGTGAACATTGAAACGTTTGTAACGTTGTTGAATCCTGTTGAAACGTGTGAAACGTGTAAACGTGTGAGCGTGTTAAACGTGTTAAACGTGTGAAAACGTTTGTTGTATCTGCTCTTGTGAACGGGTGAAACGATAACCTGATGAATCGACTAAGTTATAATCTGTGAACGTGTGAACTCGAACGTTAGTGAAACGTTGAGTTGAACGTTGTTGGATACGTTCGGTGAACATGTTGAAACGTTTGTGTATTGTAACATGTGAAAGTAGCGTAAACGAGGTAAACGTGTGAACGTCGTGAGCAGTGTGAAACTGTGAGCGTGTGAAACGTTGTGATTGTGGAAACGTGTGAGCGTCATGCGATTGTGAGTTTTCTATGTCGATGTAACATTGAAACGAGGAATTGAACCTGTTAAACGATGTCGTGTGAACAGTTTTCAACTTTTGTTTAACGGTGTGAAACATGTGAACTTGTGAACGGGTTGAAACATTGTGTGAACGAGGTGAAACGCGTGAAACTTGAGTGAAACGCTGTGATGTGAAACGACGTGAAACGTAGTAAACGTATGTGAACGGGTGTAAACGTTATCACGTTGTTGTGGAACGAGCTGAAACGGTGTGAAACGAGTGAAACGAGTGAAACGAGTGGAAAACGTGTTATATTAACGTCTTAACATGTGAACGTTTCTAACGGTGTGAAACTGTGTGAACGAGTAAAACGTGTGAACGACAGTAACGTCGTGAAATGAGTGAAATGATGGACGGGTGAACGTTGACCGGTGAAACGTGTGAAACGTGTGTGAACGAGTGAAAACGATCCGTTTTAACATTGAACATGTGACGAGTGAACCTGTGAAACGATTGTGGAACGTGTGAGCGGTTGAAACGTGTGAAAACGACTCATATAGTGATACGTTTTGTGATTGCTGTTAAACGTGAACAGTGAACGAGTTTAAACGTGTTGAAATTCGTGTGAACGTGTGATACGAGGAAACGTGTGAACGTCGTGGAACATATGAACGTGGAGACGTCTGTGAACGTGTGACTTGTGAGCGTTTGAACTTGTGAGCGTGATGAAAGGTGTTGAAGCATGTTGAAACATTTGTCGTGGAACGTGTGAAACGTTTTTGAACGTGTGAAACGTCTGCTGAACGTGTAACGTTTATTTCTGAACGTGTGAAACGTGTGAAACGATTGTTGAACATGTTAAACGAGTGGAAAACGTGTGAACCGATGTGAAACGTTGGAAACCGGTGGTGCATTTGAGCGTGTGAAACGTTTCATGTGAGCGTTGTTATACGTATTTTTCTGTGATAAGGTGTAGCATGTGAAACATGTATACGTGTAGAAACATGTAAACGTGTAAACGTGTGAACGTTGTGATAACGTTGGGTGAACTGTGAAACGATGAACCGTGGAAATCGTGTGTTGAACGGCTCGTGATAACGTGTGTGAAGCGTGGTTGGTTCCTCTGACTTCACGTGGGAGCCGGCGGCTTGCCTCTGATCCTCTGACCACGTGGACCGGTGCGTTCCTCTACTTCTGGGACCACAGTGGACCGGGCGTCCTCTGATCCCTCTGACACAGTGGGGACGGGCGTGTTCTTCTCTGCCCTTGATAGTGGGACCGGGCGGTTCCTCTGATCCTCTGACCACAGTGGGACCGGGCGGTTCCTCTGACCCTCTGACCACAGTGGGACCGGGCGGTTCCTCTGACCCTCTGACCACAGTGGGACCGGGCGGTTCCTCTGACCCTCTGAGTTCATGAGAAAAACGCAGCGACAAAAGACAAAGTTTCAATAAAAACAGAACTTTTATTTGAACAAACTTCAGATTCTTCTGGTTCAAACTTTGGACAAATGTTCAGTTTTCATATTTCAGAATCTGTCGTTTCTCTGACTCGGAACATTATTCAGCCTTTTTCAGAGGAAAACATTATTTTGTGACACAAACTGTTATTTGTTAAATTTAAAGAATTGGACTAAATGAAGAACTTCAGACTTTTCACACTTTATTTCACTGAACCAAAAGTTTCGCTCGTTTTTCCTTTCGAAATGTGATTTTCTGAAACGTTTCATCAGATTTTTTATTCAAAAACTTTTTCTCGCTTTGAATTTTTTATCCCGAAAAAACATAAGAAGTTTGTTTTGGATTGTTTTAATTCTGAATTTCAGAATTCAATTGAGTCATTTTCAGTTTTCTCAGTTTAAAAATTCACTTTTTACATATTTTAACTGAAAATGACACATTTGATTTGCAGCATTTAAAACTCTAAATCGGATGAAACTTTTTTACATTTTGAACTCGTTTGGCACAAAAGACTCTTTTTGGAAGAACGACTCTTTCGACAATCACAAATTCCAAAAGATGAATTCCAGAACGTTCAAAAACAACATTTGACTGGTTTTACAAAAGTTCAACCTGAAACTGAATCCTCCGTACAAAACTGACAAATGTGAAATATGAAAGGTTAAAGGTCAAACAGTTTGTTTTATAAAGAAAATGGTCCAAAGTCAAGGTCGGAACCAGGTCCGAACCGGGTCCGAACCGGGTCCGAACCTTGGCGTCGTTGTCGTGGAAACAGCAGCTGAATCCTTCACAAAGTCAGGATTCTGTGGATTTAGTTTGCGTTTTGGCGACGAACGGTAAATGCAAAAATACAAACACCAAATTCTGAAAAAATATCAGTTTTTATGTACAAAAACTTCAGCTAATACTTCAAAAGAGCGAGTCCCAAAAGGAGCGAGGACAGGGTCAGAGAGAGGGTCAGAGGGTCAGAGAGAGGAGGGTCAGAGGGGTCAGATAGTCAGGGTCAGAGAGAGAGGGGCGTCAGAGAGAGGGTCAGAGAGGGGTCAGAGAGAGGTCGAGGGTCAGAGAGAGGGTCAGAGGGAGGGTCAGAGAGAGGGTCAGAGGGGTCAGGGTCAGAGAGGGGGTCAGAGAGAGGTCAGAGAGAGGGTCAGAGAGGGTCAAGCGGGTCAGAGAGAGGGTCAGAGAGAGGGGTCAGAGAGGGTCAGAAGGGGGTCAGAGAGAGAGGGTCAGAGAGGGGTCAGAGAGAGGGTCAGAGAGGGTAGAGAGGAGGGTCAGAGAGAGGGTCAGAGAGGGTCAGAGAGAGGGAGAGGGTCAGAGAGAGGGGTCAGAGAGAGGGAGAGAGAGTCAGAGAGAGGTCAGAGAGAGGGTCAGAGGGGTCAGAGAGGGTCAGAGAGAGGGTCAGAGAGAGGGTCAGAGAGAGTCAGAGAGGGTCAAGAGAGGGTCAGAGAGAGGGTCAGAGAGAGGTCAGAGTCAGAGAGAGGGTCAGAGAGAGGGTCAGAAGAGTTCAGAGGGCAGAGAGAGGGTCAGAGGAGGGTCAGAGAGAGGTCAGAGGGGGTCAGAGGTCAGAGAGGGGTCAGAGAGAGGGTCAGAGAGAGAGGGTCAGAGGGAGGGTCAGAGTCGGGTCAGAAGAGAGGGTCAAGAGAGGTCAGAGAGGGTCAGAGAGGGGGTCAGAGAGTCAGAGAGAGGGTCAGAGAGAGGGTCAGGGGGTCAGAGAGAGGGAGAGAGAGGGAGAGGGTCAGAGAGGGTCAGAGGGAGGGTCAGAGAGAGGGTCAGAGGGTCAGAGGGTCAGAGAGGGGTCAGAGAGAGTCAGAGAGAGGTCAGAGAGGTCAGAGCGGGTCAGAGAGAGGGTCAGAGAGGGTCAGAGAGGGGGTCAGAGAGGGGTCAGAGAGAGGGTCAGAGAGAGGGTCAGAGAGTCAAGAGGGTCAGAGAGAGGTTCAGAGAGGGGTCAGAGAGAGGGTCAGAGAGAGGGTCAGAGAGAGGGTCAGAGAGGTCAGAGAGGGTCAGAGGAGAGAGTCAGAGAGAGGTCAGAGATCAGAGAGGTCAGTCAGAGAGAGGGTCAGAGAGAGGGTCAGAAGAGGGGTCAGAGAGGTCAGAGAGAGGTCAGAGGAGTTCAGAGAGGTCAGAGAGAGGGTCAGAGAGTCAGAGAGAGGGTCAGTCAGAGAGTCAGAGAGGTCAGAGAGAGGGTCAGAGGGTCAGAGAGAGGGTCAGAAGAGGGTCAGAGAGAGGTCAGAGGGTCGAGAGGGGTCAGAGGGGGTCAGAGAGAGGGTCAAAGAGGGTCAGAGAGGGTCAGAGAGAGGGTCAGAGAGAGGGTCAGAGAGGGTCAGTCAGAGAGAGGTCAGGGGGTCAGAGGGTCAGAGAGGGGTCAGAGAGTCAGAGAGGGTCAGAGAGAGAGAGGTCAGAGAGAGGTCAGAGAGAGGCGAGAGAGGGTCAGAGAGGGGTCAGAGAGAAGGGTCAGAGAGAGGTCAGAGAGAGGGTCAGAGAGAGGGTCAGAGAGGGTCAGAGAGGGTCAGAGGGTGTCAGAGAGAGTCAGAAGAGGTCAGGAGTCAAGTCAGTCAGAGAGAGGGTCAGAGAGGGAGAGAGGGTTCAGAGAGAGGGGAGAGGGTCAAGAGGAGTCAGAGAGAGGTCAGAGAGAGGTCAGAGAGAGGTCAGAGAGAGGGTCAGAGGGTCAGAGAGGTCAGAGAGAGGTCAGAGAGAGGAGAGAGTCAGAGAGAGGGTCAGAGTCAGAGAGGGGTCAGAGAGAGGGTCAGAGAGAGGGTCAGAGAGAGGGTCAGAGGGTCAAGAGGGTCAAGGAGAGGGGCAAGAGAGGGTCAGAGGAGTCAGAAGAGGTCAAGGGGTCAGAGGAGAGGTCAGAGAGAGGTCAGAAGGGTCCAGAGAGGGTCAGAGAGGGGTCAGAGAGAGGGTCAGAGAGGGGTCAAGAGGGGTCAGAGAGAGGAGGGGGTCAGAGAGGGTCAGAGAGGGTCAGAGAGGGTCAGAGAGAGTCAGAGAGAGGGTCGAGAGTCAGAGGGTCAGAGAGAGTCAGTCAGAGGGTCAGAGAGGGGGTCAGAGAGAGGGTCAGAGAGAGGGTCAGAGGGTGTAAACCAAGACTAATCCAGGACTAAACCGAGTCTAGACCCGGTCTAGACCCAGACCCAGTGAAGGCCTCCAGACACTGAAGTCACTGGTCACGAGACTCGTACAACAACTTCGCCGCCTGAAAAACACAGGAAATATTCACTTTAAACTCTCGTACACAGTACTGAGTACTCGAGTACTCAGAGTACTGCTCAGAGCGGTTCAAGACCTGCGGCGCGGGGGTCACGGGCGCCTTTACCTTGTGCATCGCGGCGAGCCAATGTGCTGCCCCCTTGTGGTCGGGAGTGGTGTCCAGTCTGAGCGTCTGAGAGTCCTGAGAGCCCATGGGTTTGAACTGGATCAGGAGCCCACCGGCCCTGGAGCCCCCGCCTGCAGCAGAGGGACAACCGCTGAGCAACCACCCGACACAACCGGACACAGCCACCCAACACAACAACTGCAACTGAACACACAACACACACACACAACACACACGCACACACACGACAGGGGGAAGGTCTACGAGTTTGTCTGCTCAGAATGAGGCTGATGCAGGATGCTTATTGGACGAGACGACGCCTCTGAGACGACGGAAACGCGCCCACACACGCCGCTTCAGCCGGGAATTCACCTGCATTTGACCCGAGCAGCGACGCGTGTGAACGAAACCAACGCTCTTCCCTTTAACCACCACCAGGGGTCTCACTTGTGAAGCATGCGTTCATGTGTTCAGCACGCCACGTTCCACATCACGCTTTAGAAATGAGACCCCCAGGAGTGAAGCAGGGAAGTGGGACTTAAGAGTGCCCGGACCGTTCCTCGTTTCTTTGGTTACGAGCTTGGTTTCCATGGTAACACTGTACAGTTAAGTTCCATTTTTATTCAGTTTAAATGAGGCAGCTCATTCTTAGTTAAACAGAGAGACAAATGCCAAGTTCAGTGTGAATGGGGCAGGTGACTGAGAGTTCATGTGCGAATGGGGCAGGTGACTGAGAGTTCATGTGCGAATGGGGAGGTGATGAGGTTCATGGCAGGTGACTGAGAGTTCATGTGCGAATGGGGCAGGTGACTGAGAGTTCAATGTGCGACATGGGGCTGGTGATGAGAGTTACTTCATAGCGAAGTGGGGCTAGGTGGACTGATGAGTTCATGTGGCGAATGGGGCTGGTGACTGGAGAGTTCATGTAGCCGGAATGGGGCGAGTGACTGACGAGTTCATGTGCGAATGGGGCAGGTGACTGAGAGTTATGTTGGGCAGATGAGATCGGGAGGTGCAAGAGAGTTAGTGAGACGAGTTGCTGTGGCGAAATGGGGCAGCGTGACTGAGAGTGTCTGTGCGAATGGGGCAGGTGACTGAGAGTTCAGATTAGCGATGGGCTGGTGGACTGAGTAGTTCATGTGCGAATGGGCAGGTGACAGAGTTCTTGCGAATGGGGCTGGTGATGGAGGAGTTCAATGTTGCGGAGTGGGGCTAGTGACAGAGTGTTCATGTTGCGAATGGGGCTAGTGACTGAGGTGTTTCATGTGCGAATGGGAGCTGAGTGACTGAGAGTCCATTGTGCGGATATGGGGCTGGTGATTGAGAGTCCATGTGCGAATGGGGCTTGGTGACTGAGAGTTTCATGTCGCGAATGGGCTGGTGACTGAGAGTTCTCGTGCATGGGATGCGAGTTCATGGAGGGGCAGGTGACTGAGAGAGTTCAGGTGCGAATGGGGCGGGGACTGAAGTTCAGGTGCGAATGGCGGCGGTGACTGAAGAGTTCATGTGCGAATGGGGCAGGTTGCTGACGAAGTCATAGTGCGAATGGGGCAGTGGTGACTAGAGTTCATTGTGCGGAATGGGGCTGGATGACTAGAGTTTAGTGTGCGAATGGGGCCTGGTGACTGAGAGTTTCATTATGTGCGAATGGGGCAGGTGACTGAGAGTTCATGTGCGAATGGGGCACGGTGACTGAAGGAGACTGGCAATGGTGCCTGAGACTCAGCGGAATGGGCAGGTGACTGAGAGTTCATGCGCGAATGTGGGCTAGTGGGACTGAGTGTTCATCGTGCGAATAGGCGGCTAGTGGATGGAGTGTCATGTGCGAATGGGCTAGTGACTGAGAGTCCCATGGTGCGGAAGGCGCTGGTGACTGAGAGTTCACGGTGGAATGGGCTGGGTGACTGAGGTTCAGTGGATGCGGAATGGGGCAGTGACTGAGGAGTTTCATTGTGCGAATGGGGCAAGGATGACTGAGAGTTCATGCCAGTGCGAATGGGGCTGGTGACAGAGTTCATGTCGAATGGGGCTGGTGTACTGAGAGTTTCATGTGCGAATGGGGCAGGTGACTGAAGAGTCATTGTGCCGAATGGGCTTGGTGACAGAGTCTAGAGTAGCGAATGGGCTTGGACATCAGAGTTCTTGTGTGGAATGGGGCAGGTGACCTGAAGAGTTCGAATGTGCGAATGGGGCTGGTGATCAGAGTTTCATGTGCCCGAATGGGCTTGGTGGACCAGGTTTCATGTGGAATGGGGGCTGGTGGACTGGAAGTTCATGTGCGATGGGGCAGCAGTCGATACTGAGAGTTCATGTGTGAATGGGGCTGAGTGACTGAAGAGTTCATGTGTGAATGGGGCAGGTGACTGAGAGTTCATGCGTTGCAATGGGGCTGGTGACTGAGAGTTTCATGTGTGACATGGGGCAGGTGACTGAGAGTTCATGGTGAATGGGGCTAGTGATGAGAGTATGTGTAATGGTGGCAGGTGGCTGAGATGTTCCATTGTGTGAATGGGCGCGGTGACTGCAGAGTTTTCATGTGTGAATGGGGCAGGTGACTGAGAGTTCATGTGTGAATGGGGCTGTGACTGAGAGTTCATGTGTGATGGGGCAGGTGACTGAGAGTTCATGTGTGAATGGGCTGGTGATGAGATGTCATGTTGAATGGGGCAGGTGACTGAGAGTTCATGTGTGAAATGGGGCATGGTGACTGGACTGAGAGTTCATGTGTGAATGGGGCAGGTGACTGAGAGTTCATGTGTGAATGGGGCTGGTGACTGCAGAGTTCATGTGTGAATGGGGCAGGTGACTGAGAGTTCATGTGCGAATGGGGCAGGTGAATGAGATTTCATGTGTGAATGGGGGCGGTGACTGAGAGTTCAGAATGTGTGAATGGGTGCTGGTGGACTGGAAATAGAGTTTCATGTGTGAATGGGGCAGGTGACTGAAGAGTATGTGTGAATGGGGCAGGTGACTGAGAGTTTCATGTCGAAATGGGCTGTGACTGAGTTCATGTGTGAATGGGGCTGGTGACTGAGAGTCATGCGAATGCGGGCTGAGGTCAGGTGTGGAATGGGAAGTGACGGAGGTTTTTCCATGTGTGAATGGGCAGGTTGAGCATGTGTGAATGGGGCAGGTGACTGAGAGTTCATGTGCGATTGGGCAGGTGAGCGGAGAGTCCCCCATGTGTGAATGGGGCAGGTGACTGAGAGTTCATGTGTGAATGGGGCAGGTGACTGAGAGTTCATGTGTGAATGGGGCTGGTGACTGAGAGTTCATGTGTGAATGGGGCTGGTGACTGGACTAAACGAGGCGATTTGATGGAACTGCTTCACAAACGGACACAAAAGCGAACCTTCGTAGAGACACTGACTGTCCATCAAACTGGTGTAAGTGTGAACGTCCTCCTCTGCAGCCAATCACAGGAGAGCGGGCGGGACAAAGAGTTGAGAGCAGAAAGAGTGCATAAGAGTGAGACAGGAACTCCTTTTCGGACAGGATTAGTTTGCCTTGAGGACGTCTGTGTTTTTAGTGGACATTCAGCAAATCTCTCGTTTCTACAGACTTCATTCTGGACACGGCGATCGGGCAAAAGCATTTGAATGAGACAAGAACCTCCAACAATCGTAGCTTCGCTTTCAGCGCCCGTCGCACTTCTGAAACGGCCCCTCTTTGAACCCATTCACGCCGACACTGGCCCTCGAGCCACACTTTTCCCGAAACGGCCTTCGGTTCGGCCTTCTGTTACAGCCTGTTACGTCTGTCGTTTTAAATGAAGTCAATAAAAGAGGGGCGTGGTCATGGGCGTGGTCATGGGCGTGGCTGTACCTGAGAGCAAGAGGACCTTCTCGTTTTTGTTTTAATATATTCAGTCGAGTATTTGTCCAGATTCTTAATGTGTTCATATTATTTCGATCTTATTCCCCTTGCACTGATGTATAAGCCTTGATGAACATCTCAGTGGGAGGGTCATGACGGCCATGACGGTTTAATCTTGTTTATAAAAACTCCTTATTTGGAAATACCAGTGAAAGTCCTGTTCTGATCTTCTGGCGTTTTTACCATTCCATTGTAGAAAATTAAAATGATTCATCTCGTTCTTTTTCGTCCGTAGACATTTTAAATCGATGAACGCGGACAACAGCCCAAAATGACCTCACGGCTCGGAGTTTGCTGAATGTCGTTCAAACGGTGGGAAAGTTCACAGACATTTTCACAGACGACGTCCGTAACCATCACGAGGTCAAACTGATCCAGTCCGAGCAGGGCCACAGAGAGCTTGTGCTGAGAGGTCATCTTTACCTCCGGGGCTGGATCCTTCCGTGAGCACCTGGATACTGGAGATACGAGTCAGCTCCACCTCAAAGTGACTCTCGCCGTCCAGGAACAAGTATCTGACACACAAGACGAGGCTTTGATCAACCCGCGGGACTGAGAAGGTTCTGCCCGCGCGGTGGTCCTCACCTGTGGTTGTTGGAGAGACGACACGACATGGTCTCCGTTTTGTCCGTCGTTCCCAACGTCACGGTGAACGTTCCTCCTGCAGAAGAACCAAACCATTACCAAACGGGAGCAAAAGGCCCGAGACAGAAAACCGTCTGGAGGCGTTTCTTCAGATGATTGACAGGCGGCTTGACCAATCAGAGAAGCACACGGTCTAAACAAGCTTGGGGGCTAACGAGTAAAAAGAAGAAGAATAACAGGAGAAACTAACTCCTCATCATCATGCTCCTGCTCCTCCTCATGATCATCATCCTAATCATCCTCCTCAGCATCATCATCAACCTCATCATTCTCCTCCTCCTCATCCTCCTCAGCCTCCCCCTCATCATCATCCTCCACACCCTCCTCTTCCTCATCATCCTAATGCTCCTCATCATCCTCCTCATCATCATCATGCTCCACCTCCTCATCCTCCTGCTCCTCATCATTCTCCACCTCATCATCCTCGTGCTCCTCCTCCTGTTCCTCCTCATCCTTCTCCTATCATTATGCTCATCCTCCTCCTCATTCTTCTCATCATCCTCCTCATTATCATCATCCTCCTCATTATCATCATGCTCCTCCTCCTCCTCATCATCATCATGCTCCTCCTCCTCATTATCATCATGCTCCTCCTCCTCCCCCTCCAATTCATAAAATGGCCCGCTCTCATCCCCTTTAAACGTGTCCCTCGGGCCGCAGCAGGTGGCGCTGGTGTGCCCATTTGTCTCTTCCGGCCGGTCGTGTTGCGTCTGGGGCAGTTTGAAATCACGTGACTAAAAGCGGGCGTGGCCACTGTACCTGAGAGCAGGAGCTTGACCTGTTTGTCGTAGAAGTCGGCCTCTCGCTGTGAGGCGAGGCTGCAGGCCGAGCACTGCCTCACCGGGTCCACGAAGCACATCCGCGGCAGAGGGAACTTCTTACTGCAGCACTTGTCACAGAAGCAGCAGCCGCAGCGACGGCAGTGGTGCTGCAGGGGGCGGCAGAGGGGCACGAGTCAGTTCTGTGGAGGCGCGCCAACTCTGCACTTCAAACAGCTTTTCTCCTGGACGCGGTTAACAACGTGAACTCTGACCTCGTCTAACACTTCAGAACGTTACGAGACTTTGACAAAAACATCACCGATTCAAAGGCTTCAGCGCCAGTCGCATTTTCACATGTTTTTCTGGAAAAGAGGCAAAATTAAGTCGAAAAACATCTTCAACAAATGAAACGGACGTGAGCAAAAGAACGCGCAGCATTTTTACCGCTGCAGAAACGTCTGCGTTTCTATTCAAAAGGTCGGACAAGGACATTTCCCTCAGCTCATGACCGGGTTTGAGCCTCACAACAGGAATCATCTGTGTTCAAGGGACAAACCATCATGAGCTCAACTTCTGAGGGAATTTGTCCAGAAAAACTTAGAATTCAGAAAGTGTGAGTCCGAATCTGCTTTTAAACAAACAAACGCGGTAAAATCCAAAGTTAAACGTGTTTAAACGTGTTTAAACGTTCGTTTTAAACAACGTGTTTAAACGAGCTGAAACGTGCTGAAACGTGCTGAAACGTGCTTAAACGTGCTGAAAAACGAGCTGAAAACGTGCTGAAACGTGCTGAAACGTGCTTAAACGTGCTGAAACGTGCTTAAATGTGCTGAAACGTGCTGAAACCGTGTCTGACTTGGACAAAAACACCAGGATTCTTAAATTTCCGAGATGTTCCGCGCTCGGTTTCCAGTGAAATCACTACGTTCCACTCAAACTTTGGCTCGTTCTAGAATTTACAACGGGTTTTTTTTGGCCGTGCAAAACAAATTGAAAAAATTGGAACAGAAGGAAAAAGAGAAGTAAAAGCCGAGACCTTCCTCCTGATGAAGTCGAACTTGGTGTCGCAACTGCATGCATCTGGAACACTGCGGGAAACAGGAAGAGACAAGAGACGAGGAGGAAGTCAAAACTCTTCATCAGCAGCAACAAAAGCTCCAAACGACTTTCAAAATGAAAATGTTTCATCAGAATTTGACTTTTAAAAAACATCTTTGAGTCGTTTTAAACGTTTCACTTTAGGTTTAAAACGCTCCAATCTGCAAATTCAACTGTTGAAATTCAGAGCAAACGTCTCGTCGTGGACTTTGGTTTCGATTTCTTAAACTCAGAAAAGTCCCGAGAGAGAAATTGGCCAGAATCTAAAACTCCCAAAAAAACGAGACAAAAATCGCTCGGCCGTAGTTTCCGTAGTTCCGCTCAGTTCCACACGCGCCGAAACGACACTTTTTTTAGAAACGATGTTAAAATCATAATCAGCTCCAAACACACTGACTTCAGCTCCAGAGGATCTAGAGAAGAAGCAAAATGTTTTTCACGTCAAACTGGACCATAATAACGGCCAGTTCAAAGTCTCAAAGTCGGTTACAAGAGTCTAAAACAAATACAACGGCACATTTAACCCCAGTTTTAAACGGTTTACAGCCGGTTTAGCCCCCAGTTTTAACCCAGTTTAGCCCCAGTTTAGCCCCGTTTAACCCAGTTTAGCCCGTTTGACCCAGTTTAGCCCCGTTTAACCCAGTTTAGCCCCGTTTAACCCAGTTTAGCCCCGTTTGACCCAGTTTAGCCCCGTTTAACCCAGTTTAGCCCCGTTTAACCAGTTTAGAGCCCGGTTTAACCCAGTTTAAGCCCCAATTAGCCCGGTTTAACCCACGCTGCGATCGGCCCACACAAAGCGCTGACGTCCGGCTCACTCGTTATGGGCCCTCGTCTTTGTGTCTTTCATTGTTTTTTTATTCATTGTCGTGAAATGTGTTGTAAGTGTGTAAAAGCCTGCGACTCTGAGAACTAAAGAGTCCAAAGAAACATTAAAACATAAAATAACTATGAACTCTTCTTTCCAGTTTCATTTTGTTTCGTTCAAATGAGAAACCCAAAACAGCCGTCGTAAACAAACCTTTGACATGTGACCTTTGACATGTGACCTTTGACATGTGAACACTTCAAAACTACAAACGCACATTCTCTCAAAGCGTCACATCTGGGCCGTTTGTGCCCGATTCTGCTGCTCCAGAGTCAAAACGCAGAAACGTCAAAGTCCACGAGCCGCAAGACACACGAGCACACACAGGAAACACCGGCGGGGAACTTCACAATAAAACACAGACAACATGGGCCGTTTCAATACAGAACTCGCATTAAAAATCAATATGAAAAAAATTTAAGCTGCAAGCGGCATCCAACGGCCCTCGCGAGCCGCCGGGCTTTGTGCCAGTAAGTACTTTTGACTTGATGTAGATGGCGCTGGCGGCCCTCACGGTGTGTGTATCTAGAACCAGACGGCAACACACTGGACACGCCCATGTCTTTATAACAGTGCAAATGAAACACAAAGATGGGGGATGCCCCACCCACTCCACAGACTCCACTCATTTTAGGCGTAATAAGTGGCGGCTCACGCCAGCGGCTCACCGCCGCGGCTCTGCGCCTTCTCGAGAAAAAGTGGAATTCGCAGAAGTTTGACATGTTGTTGTTCAGTTTGGAAGCTTTCGATCAGGTCTGTGACATGTCTGTGACAAGGAGAAGAATGACTTAATCTGGGGAGAATTCAGCAGAACCACAGGCCCGCGGGCCATAGTTTGGACATGCCTCGTCATATGTCATCTTGTATTAAATGTGATTCCTTTGGCTTGTTATATCATGAATATAAATATGTAGAAGTCATTTTAGTTAAACTTAACTCATTACGCATAAGATAATGAATAATACTAAAAATAACCAAACAAAATGCATTCAATCAGGATTGTCTGTGCCACATCGTCTCGCATAAAGCTGCTGCGAAAACTGTAAATATAATTGAAAATATTCATAAATATAGCATAAAGAACTGTAAATATAATGAAATATGAATTGTAGATAACATAAATAATCATAAATATAAGAATAACTGTAAATAATATAATGACATATACAATAAATATAGCAAATGTGAGACTTTATTCTGAAAGCGGAAGTGGCTCCGCTCAGGCGCTCGCGCGCTCCGCCGCTTGATGCACACGGCTCTCATCATGGCCTCCGTCACAAAACAGACCTGAAACCCCTTTAACCGCGCTGTGGCCGCACCTCTTTGTCCGGGACCCAGCGCGGCTCGTCCAGGCTGAAGGGGCTGTGGAAGGCGCCGTTCTCCGGGACCATGCGCAGGCCGCTCGGGCTCCGGGTACCAGCTTCTTTCCGTCGGGACGACGAAGGAACGAGGACATGTCTGCGGGACCTGCGGCGGCTGCGGGCTCCGAGAAGAAGCTAATGTGGCTAATGCCTAACGGCGGCCCGGCCCCCGGAGCGGTGACAGCGCGCGCGGTTGAGCCAATCGGAGCGCCAGGAGGAGACGGGCCGGGCCAATGCAGGCTTGGGGGCGGAGTCGCGTGCGGCGTGTGTGGAATGTTTTGGTTTTTACAGAAGCCCCGCCCTAGAAAAACACGCCAACAATCTGTCCAGGAGTCACGCACGTGAATGTTTGCACGCAGGACCGTGACGTAAGCACGTTACAGAGTTTCAGATCAGAAGTAGAGTTCACACACACTGGCAATGATTAACGCGACCGCGCTCTGATTGGCTCAACCCGCCGCCTGAGTAAAAGTACTGATACAACTGCAAATATTACTCAAGTTAAAGTCCATGTGAAGGTTCAGTTCTTACTAGCTCTGACTCAGTCCGGTGGGGGCATCTCGTGGTGACGTTCAGTCGCAGTTTGTGACGAAGAATCGAGTTTAAAATGACAGGAAGTGGAGCGACTCCCTCTGTGATGTCATCAGTGTGCGACACGGAACTGACACTTTTTCTGACAGTTTAAACCAGGACTATTCAACTTCATTTTCCTGAGGGCCAGATTTCTCAGGGGGCGTGGCCTCTGGGCCGGATGGCTACTAGCCAGGTCTGAACCAGGTCTGAACCAGGTCTGAACCAGGTCTGAAGGTCTGAACAGGTCTGAACAGGTCTGAACCAGGTCTGAACCAGGTCTGAACCAGGTCTGACCAGGTCTGAACCAGGTCTGAACCAGGTCTGAACCAGGTCGAACCAGGTCTGAACCAGGTCTGAACCAGGTCTGACCAGGTCTGAACCAGGTCTGAACCAGGTTGAACCAGGTTGAACCAGGTCTGAACCAGGTCTTAACCAAGACTAACCCAGAATCAAACCAGGTCTAAAGCAGATTAAATAAGGACTAAACCAGCGAAACCAGCAAACCAGGTTTAAACTTGTATTAAGCCACAATTAAACCAGAAAATAAGAACAAAATGTAATAATCACATTTTGAAGCTGGGTCGCGGGCCAGATCAGATCGTTTGGCGGGCCTGATCTGGCCCCCGGGCCTTAAGTTGAATGGCCCTGGTTGAAACCGTGGTTGGACTACATAAAGGTGTTCTCTGGTGTTCTTGTGTCAGAGCAGAACTGTGGGTTTGGGTCAAACCTGAAACAGAAGTGTTGAAACTGTCGTATGGACTTTAATAAAGAAGAACATGATCATTATATTTGGTTGATAAAGTGTAAACACTCGTTTACTCTTAAAGTCTGTTTAACTCATGTCGTCTGCAAAAAAAAGTATTCCTTTATCAATGAACTCTATTGTTTTTTACTCCGATTTGAACATTTTTATAAAAACTCCTCTTTTTTAGCTCCATCGTTCCACGTCTTAAAACCAGTGAAAACATCGTAAATAAAGTGGATTTGATTGAGAAAAAGCGTCTCTTTTTTGCCGCTTTTAACCTCACGCAGAAGAACGTTTGGGAATTTCCTGTTTTTCAATTCAACCGTTTCCAAAAGAGAAAAAAAAACCAAAAAAAACACCTCAAGGCGTTTTATTTTCCCCTCAAATATTTATTCAACAGTTTGTAACAGGAACCAGGAACTTCCCACGAATGAGCGCGTTTACAAGGAAAACAAGTGAATTTCAGACTTTTAAATCAACATTTCCAAACGCTCTCTTTATCGGAGAGAAAGCGACAGCGTTCTGAGCCACAGGCGGTTTTTCTTTTGTCAAAGTCCAGAAGAAACGCTCGTTCGAATCCTCAAATGGCAAAAACTAAACCAGGAACAAATCCGGATTAAAGCTCAAACTTAGCGTTTGAATTCAGAGCGATTTAGCGTTGTATTTCTCAGGTCGGTGTCCGTTTCTCTCCAAACGTTTGTTCAAATATGTGCCTCTTTACTCTGCATTATTACATCATATATTTATTTTCAGGCATTGATCACGTCAGACCGATCAACAGTCAACAATATAAACCTTTCCACAGAAGAAAAAACACACAAATATTCCTTTGTCCAAATACACAAAAAGGAGCATTCAAACTTCCGGGAGTTCTCAGTTCGTTCCAGTGCAAAAGCCAAAACTTCATCTGCGTTTACAAAAAACAACACTTCAGACGCCAAAATCATTCAAATCAGAGCTGTGAAGGAGACGTTTCTCCAAGAGCGTTTTCCAAGTCCACGATGTCCACGAGGTTTGAGCCCGACCTGAAGAAGACATCTCCTTCTCTGAAACGGCAGTATCTAAACGAAGCCACTTCAAAAAGAAAGACATCTGCTGACAATTGTTAAACGGCTGTAAAATCAAAGAGAAAAATCCTCTGATACTTTTATTTCATCATTTAAATGTTTCACCAGCTTGTTTTACTGCAAATGCCATAATCAATACTCAAAAGTAGCATTTTTCAAAGTAAATATTCACTACATTTCACTGTGAATGTGAAATGAGAAAACAAGCTTGTCGTGGACGGCTGAGCTAAAGTTCTGGCTCGACAATATTCCAAAAGTGACAAGTACGCGGCGCTGAGCGAAGCGTCTGGGGATGAAGCGCCGTGGTGAACGAGGCCCGTCCGAACGGTAACAGAACTTCCATTTGGACTCACATTCACACTTCTCGCACGTGTTCGAAAGGGTCCAAATAAATACAGTTTCCAGTTGAAAACAACGCGTGTCATCAGCGCGCGCCGCCACGTGCAACGGAACCGAGCAAAGCATTGTCGCCGCCTTCAAAAGTGACTTCAACCTATCAGAATCATCTTGTTTCAAAATAAAACACAAAACGCCCCGAATAATAAATACGACTTTAAACAGTTGCAATTCTTTTTCACCAAATGTCAAGGTTTCTCTCAAAGAGACTCAAACTTCAGATATTCTATATGAAGAGTTTTATAAATGATTCCATTTAGACCTCGCTGGGTCCTTTTGACTGTTTCATGTTAATATTGTTATTTTATTAAAAGGCAAAAGTCGACCCGAGCAAAAAAATAAAAAAAAGCCCCCAAAAAATATAAAAATAATCAGGATTATTTTTCTGAATTCAAGTCTTATAGTTCTTTTATGATATATATTTTTCCGCAGTGAGAAGACCACAATAAAACCTTCTGTTCATGTGAACGTGAACTCACTGTTTTTGGGCGTGTTTCAGTTTGGTGACCTGAAGTCAAAAGCAGCGTTCCACTCACACACACGTCGACACACGTCGACACACGTCGACACACGTCGACACACGTCGACACACGTCGACACACGTCGACACACGGCGACACACACGACACACGTCGACAACACACACGGTCGACACACGCGACACACGTCGACACACGGCGACACACGGCGACACACGTCGACACACGTCGACACACGTCGACACACGGACACACGGCGACACACGGCGACACACGGCGACACACGTCGACACACGTCGACACACGGCGACACACGGCGACACACGTCGACACACGGCGACACACGTCGACACACGTCGACACACGAGCGCCAAAAGTCCTTCTTCTCCACATGTTCAGGGCCAAAGTGCAGTAAACCTTATGTTTCATTTCATTTACAGTGAGAAACCCTCAAAGTGCCAGGTCTGTGGAGCTGGCGCTCAGGTCGCTTCTTCTCAGACCATTATTTCGCTCCTAATGGACAAACGACAAGGAGAAGACATTAGGCAATAACTTGAAACCATAATGTAGTTTGTCTGAAAAGAGGCAAAGAAATCAACACACAAAGAAATAAGAACAAAAAGCGTAAGTCAGATTCTGATACAACAGATATTATTTACTTGAATCCACAACACACAGAGCAATGAGTGAGTGAATGAATGAATGAGTGAATGAGTGAATGAGTGAATTAAATGTGTGACGTTCGAATGGACAGGAAAGTCTAAAAGTGTCTGCAACAATTATGGATCCATTATCTAACGTTTGTTTCATTCACACGTTTCAGGCGAGCAAACGTCAAATGGACATAAGGGAGAACATGAGGGGAACATGAGGGCAAACATAAGGGAGAACATGAGGGGAACATGAGGGCGAACATAAGGGCGAACATGAGGGGGAACATGAGGGCGAACATAAGGGGAACATGCGAACATGAGGGGGAACATGAGGGCGAACATAAGGGAGAACATGAGGGGGAACATGAGGGCAAACATAAGGGGGGAAACATGAGGGGAACATGAGGGGAAACATGAGGGGGAACATGAGGAGAACATGAGGGCGAACATGAGGGAGAACATGAGGGGGGAACATGAGGGGGAACATGAGGCGAACATGCGAACATAAGGGGAGAACATGAGGGGGAACATGAGGGCGAACATAAGGGAGAACATGAGGGGGAACATGAGGGCGAACATAACAAGGGAGAACATGAGGGGAACATGAGGGAACATGAGGGAACATGAACATGGAACATGAGGGAACATGAGGGGAACATGAGGCGAACATAAGGGAGAACATGGGGAACATGAGGGAACATGAGGGGAACAAGGGAACAACATGGGAGGGAACATGAGGGCGAACATGAGGAACATAAGGGGAACATACAGGGCGAACATAAGGGGAACAACAGGGCGAACATGAGGGAACATGAGGGCGAACATAAGGACAACTGAGAACATGGGGAACATAAGGGGAACTAAGGGCGAACATAAGGGCGAACATGAGGGCGAACATAAGGGGATGAGGCGAACATTGAGGGCGAACATGAGGCGAACATGAGATGAGGGCGAAACATAAGGGCGAACATGAGGGCGAACATAAGGGAGAACATTGAGGCGAACAACATCGGAGGGGCGAACATGAGGGCGAACATGGCGAACATGAGGGGGGAACATAAGGGAGGAACATAAGGGAGAACATGAGGGCGAACATGAGGGAACATAAGGCAACATAAGGGAAACATGAGGCGAACATGAGGGCGAACATGAGGGAGAACATGAGTGGGGCCTTCAGAACGAGAATGAGAGAGTCATAACGGTACTAGCTATTAAGGCCGCTACCATCAGTCGCGAACCACCTCTGGTGATCCGCGAACTAGCGATTCATAGGGGCGATCTGGAAGGTGATGGGGGATGGCGCGTCGAGCAAGTCTCAGCAACGCGAGCATCATGCAGTTCGACACATAGAGTTCAATCGACATACAGACGCTCCGACTTTGGAGATGCAGGTATTGCTCGACGCAGTTAAGGATTAGCTCGAGATGAGACCAATATCATTCTTTAGGCGCCACTGACTGCCCTTCTGCACTTGCCCAAACTCCGCTCTGAGTATTATCCATATATGTCCGTGAGAAGACTATTTAATGTGCGAACATAAGGAGAAGCAAGAGTGAGTGAGAAGACAGCATTGACCCTTACACGCAACTCCTTTGCACTTACCAATTTCTCATCTTACAGCACCAGTAAGGGGAGACACATAAGCGGCGAAGACATAAGGGACAAATAGAGGGGCGGACGATTTAGCTGGGGAATTCATGGAGTGTATTGAACATAAGGGGGAAGCACATGAGGAGTTCACGAAACACATGTAGTAACAGCAGTGTGCACGTGAGGCGAACATAAAGAGTGAGAGACAGACAGTTATAAAGTGGGCGTTCCACATTGATATTGCTGGTCACCGAAACGATGAGGGAAGGAGAGAACCATTAAGAATACGAAACTGAATCATTGTATGGCGGTTCAAGTTTCCAGGGAGAACGATTCAGTAGGATTTTCAAAGAAGAAATCATAGTGGTTGAAGCGTATTACGATCAAGGGACCAAACTACAAGGGAGAGAACATAACAGAGAAATTATGAACACTAGCAGACCATTGACGCAAGATCCGTCGCATATCTATGTATGAGGGGCGCCATTAAAGGGGCGACTAGTTAAGGGTGTTGAACATAAGGGAGGTAGCATAAGGGAAGCGATTGGAGGTCAGCGGCGAACATGACGGATATACTCGAGAACAACGATTTTGTAGAGAAATTTATACAACCTTATCAAAGCGAAGCTTGTCATAACAATATGCCCATCGATAGCATTAACGGCATCCACAAGACTAGCCATGCAGCGAACTATTGTAGGGGAATGAGAACATAAGGAGAAAACGAGGGCGAAACATTAAGGAAACATAAGGGAGACATACAAGTGCAAACGAAGGGATGAACATAAGGAGAACAGGGCAAACATAAAGCCGAGAGGAGAACATAAGGACGAACATGAGGCGAACATAGCATGGAGGCGAACTTAAATAGAGGGCGAACCAATAAACAGGAGGCGAACATTGGAGGTGATAGCGAACTAAACGAATTAGAGGTATGCAAAACAATGTGAGAGCGAACTCAAGGGAATGATTTGTTAAGGTAGAGCATGAGGCGAACATTGAGGCGACAGAGAGGAGAACATTAAAGGAGAAATCATAAGGGGGCTCACATTTTTACACCCCCGAGCATTGTGTGTGCTGTACCACTAGTACGCGAGAGGGAAATAAGGGGAACATTTTAAGGGGAAGAACAATACTTGGCTAGAAGCACATAAGGGAGAACATAAAGGCATATTAACATGTTTTTTAAGGTCGACCACTTTGTCCCCAACAATCTGAGGGGGGACATATGGGTGTCTGAGATACTTTCATAATGTTGTGCGGTCATCCGGTTAAGGAGGGACAGTGAGGGATTGTACTTCGGTTTTCACACCGCCAATACACTTGAGGGGAGACGAAGATGCGCACAGGAGGGCGAGTAGCTGTGAGAGCCCCAGAGCGAGACAATCGGAAGCGTGAGAAGCGAACCATGTGTCAGGGCGCCACATTCGAGCGGAAATGGCGAAAATGGAGGGCGAACATGAGCGCAGAGCGAAAAACAACAATTATTTAACTAGCATAGTTAATCCTCGCGCGAACAGTTACGGGTCGAACAATTTGCCAGAAAGAGAACACAAAACGCAAAGACAAGGCGAACCATTTAAGTGTTCGAGCGAACATTTGAAAGGAGATTATACATAAAGGAGGATTATATTAAGAGAGCCAATCAGTTTATTGAGGGGACATTCTTTTAACAGGTTTATTTGTGTTGGTAATACTTTATATTAGGGGGAACATGAGGTACAAGTAGGGTATACAGTGAGGCGGCAAGAGCTAAACAGTTGAGGGCGAACATTGAGGAAAATACAGACGTGCCATCAGTATAAAAGTATGTGGCAATCCCGAAGGGTGAACAGTTAGGGAAGGACTGACATACCACATGGGGACAAGCGTGTGTGAAGGAGAAACTAGTTGAATGAGCAAACATAAGGAGCGAAATGAACTTAAACTTATGTTTAGGGAGGGTGATCAAATCGGGGCTTGAGGACGTATCTAGACTTTAACAATAAAAGAAACAACAACCAGCTAATCATGATCAGAGAGGAGCTCGTCAACACATATATATCAAGTTATGAGCTAAATACCAAATTGCCAGACACAATGGAGAGTAGTATGAAAAGTGATCGCGCTGTTATGAGGCTGAGAGCAGGCAGCGAACATAGCCGCAGTGGAACATCTACGGGTAGAACATGAGAGTTGAGGGGCAACACATTAGAACACATGGGGCTGACATTGACCAGGAGGGACATTCGACCACGTCTGAATTGAGAAGAGTTCGAATTATGAAACAACGTAAAGGCAGAGTGAACATTATAGTACGTGCATATTTCCTTCCTTCTTCTCATGACGAGCCAAGTGTTCACTAGCTCAAACATTCGGTTTCCTAATCTAATAAAAGGCCTGACGGGCACAAAATCTTTAAAAAACGAACATGAGGCGAACATTAAGAGGAGAGCTATAATTTTAAAAGATCCTCCAGCACAAATTAGAATAAAGTAATATTAAAATGATATTTCGAACACAGTTAAGGCCGAGTAGAACCATGGAGTTCGAACTTACAGGGAGGCATTTGACTAGAACATTAAGGGAGAAACGATATTAAGGTTCGCGAGAAGCATTCATATGTGGAATGAACTCATTAAGCGACTTTTATTGTAGAAAATAAAGTTGCTAATTACAACTGATGCTGAAGAATGCATTATAGGAGAAGATGCACACACTTGAAAAGTGTGGCACTGGCATGTATATCATAATGCGGAAAATATGAGAGAGCAGGATGTTGCTTTTTGAGAAGACCAGCATTAGCAGAAAAACCCATGTTAGGTGCGAACAGGGAGTCACTGAAACATTTCTATGGTTGAACACATCGAAGAACTCAAGAACAGATGTGAGTATGTGTTTTAGAGAACAATTTTTAAGTGTGATGAACAGAATGATTGTTGAGAACATATAACGGACAGGGAGAGGGGAGCATGGGAGGCACGAAGCGAGTAAGAGGGGGGAACCTGATATTTTAAGATGACGTCAATCATTTGGAGGGAGAAAGCGGAACATTGAGAGAGCATATAGGTCATAGGAGAAACTTTTTATGAAGATTGCAAAAACGGATGAGGAACGCAGGAACCTAAGCGTGTAAAGAAAATCAACGTGAAGGGAAAACTGGTAACATAATGGTTTAGAACTATATATTGAGAGAACCGACTACCATTGTTTAAGATTTAAAGCACAAACATTAAGGAAGGGACATCAAAGGGAAAGTTAAGAATCCGACTGACATTAACAGGATCGGCGAACATTGAAAGCCCGCTGAAACATGGTTGGCGAAGGAGTAAAGAGCAACAGAAGTTTAACTGCACACCCACATCTTTTAAAGACCGAACGTTGATCTACATTAGAAGAGACACTTGTAAAGAACATAAGAAAACAGAAGAAGAGCGCAAAAAAGCGTTGGTTGAAACGAAGAAGGGATTCACGCACTGCACTATAAGGAGTAGAGGCCGAATGCACTAAGGAGGACATAAACAGGTAATAGAGGCGACATGAGGTGAACATTAATAGGCTTTAACTAAAGAATGGATTCATTTGAAACGAATTGAGGGATGCAAACAATTTTAGTAGAATAAAATGCTAATATCAGTCATAATTATTTCGCTTTGGTACAACATGTGTCGATCAATCGGTAGTGATGATTATTCATGAGAGCGAATACATTGCGAAACATAAAGAAGAACATAATGGAGGTGCAACTATGGGCAAATCAAGAGAGTAATAAATAACGGGAGAACATAAGGGCCAAGCTGAAAGAAAGAACAGAACAATGAGGGAGCAGGGAGAAACATACAGGTTTAGACACATGGAGGGGGCCGACAAATTCTATGGTCTGAGGAGCTACGGAACGATTGTGAGGTAGATTGCCTATTTGCGATCAATGAGTGGTTAAAGCGACAGCATGGAGGAAGGACGAGTAAGGAAGCATTGAGGACTGTGGCGAACATGTATGCTGGAGTGCAGGATATAAATAAGCACAACAAAATGCCCCCTAAGGCGTCAGGCCAACTTACAAACGACAGAGCAGACGACACATCAGGAGACATGCGAACATAAGGGACTATGAGGCCTCAGTGTTTCACCTCCTCATCGAGTCTTCCCATAGGCCGGGAACACACGCTATCGTATCAGAGCTTCCCGTCCTCCAGCGGAACCCACCAGTGAGCGAAACTATTGACTGCTATCTTCGCGTTTGGGGCGGATACAGTACAAGGACACACGTTAAGCCTAGTAGACCGGGTGACCTTCAAGGCCGACGAAACCATGAGGGGCAAGATAAAGGAAGGAACAGAAGGGCAAACAAGGGAGAACATAAGGGAAACATAAGGCGAAACATTAAGGCGCGGAGAACACTCGAGGACCGTGCATCCAGACTGTGAGGAGAACATCAAGGAGGAAAACCATCAGAGAGGCGAACAAGAACCGACTCGTCAGCGACGCGCGAAGCGATTGAGGCGTCGGAGTCTATGCGACGAGTTCACGATGAGAGTAACCGCTGGTTTAGAGGCGCGGAGCATTAAGGCGACGACTACATTGAGGGCGAACATGAGGCGACAGAGGGAGAGCATAAGGGAGCATGAGGGCGAACTGAGGGCGAACATAAGGGAGAACATAAGGGCGAACATAAGGGAGAACATATAGGGGGGACATAAGGGGGGACATAAAGGGGGCATAAAGGGGACATAAGGGGGACATAAGGGGGGACATAAGGGGGGACATTAGGGGGGACATGAGGGCGAACATAAGGGCGAACATAAGGGGAGAACATAAGCAAGAGAACAAAGAGAGAACATAAAGGGAACATGAGGGAGAACATGAGGGGAGAACATGAGGGGACCATGAGGGGGGAACATATGTGGGAGAAGATATAGGAACATAGGAAATAAGGGGGGGAACATAAGGGGGGACATAAGGGGGACCATAAGGGGGGAACATAAGGGGGGACATAAGGGGAGAACATATGGGGAGAACATGGGGGAACATAAAGGGGGGAACATAATCCTGCCTCAAAAAAGTATTGTATATGATGATGAAGGTGTCAGGCTCGTTATATAATCCTTTTATAAACATTTGTGTGGGCTTAGTTTAACTGGACTGTTTACGTCTATGGAGGGGCCCCCAGCTTCTTGTTGGCATGGAAATGTCATCTTTTATTTGCCTGTAACATTCCACAGTCAAGCATTGAACAAGTGGACAAGCTTAAGGCGCCACCAGGCCACGTCACAGGTCGGATCTGTGGAAAGGCGAACCCGCTTCCAACACCTGTGCCGCCAGCTCGCGCCCAAACGCCGTGAGATAACAGTAAGCGAGCGTCAAACTAAAAAGTTCCATGGTGCAGCTTTAATGGCAGACACATTTAGGCCGCGGGGGAGCTGGGTGAGTCTGGGGGAGTGGGTGAGTTAGGGAGTCTGGGTGAGTTAGGGTGAGTTCAGTTCTTACTTGGCGGCGGTCTGGAGCGCCTCTGTCCCACACATTGAGAAAACCCATGGAACTGGCTCGCTTCATGCTGCACCCGGGTCACATGCACCCGAGGGGAGGGGTGAGGGGAGGGTGAGGGGTGAGGCGGGAGGAAGAGGGAGAGTCCCATGGGTGAAAGGAGGAGAGAAAGACAGGTGAGAGAGAGACAAAAGGTGCAGGTGGCAGGTGAGAGAGAAGTGAGGAGGAGGGAGACACAGGTGAGGAGAGACAGGTGAGAGAGGAGGGAGACAGGTTGAGAGGGGGGGAGACAGGTGAGGAGACAGGTGAGGAGGAGGGAGACAGGTGAGACAGGTGAGGAGGAGGAGACAGGTGAGGAGAGACAGTGAGGAGGAGGGAGACAGGTGAGGAGAGAGGAGGAGGAGGGAGACAGGTGAGAGGAGGGGGGAGACAGGTGAGGAGAGACAGGGAGGAGGGTGAGGAGGAGGAGAGACAGGTGAGGAGGAGGGGGGGACAGGTGGAGGAGAAACAGGTGAGGAGGAGGGAGACAGGTGAGGAGGAGGGAGACAGGTGAAGAGGAGGGGGGGACAGGTGAGGAGAGGGGGGAGAGTGAGGAGAGACAGGTGAGGAGAGGGGGAGACAGATGAGGAGGGGGGACAGACAGATGAGGAGGGGGGACAGGTCAGGTAGGAGGAGGGGGGACAGGTGAGGAGGAGGGGGGGACAGGTGAGGGAGGAGGGGGGGAGACAGTGAGGAGGGGACAGGAGGAGGGGACAGGGGAGGAGGTGAGGAGAGGGAGGGAGGAGAGGGGGGCAGGTGAGGAAGGGGCAGGTAAGGAAGGGGCAGGTGAGGAGGAGGGGGAGACAGGTGAGGAAAGGGGGGCAGGTGGGGGGGGGAGAATGAGGGGTTAGCTCATGAAGTGTTATTTGGTGACATTAAAGTTAGTCCAAACATATTTTCTGTTACATTTGGGCTGCAACTGACGAGTCAAACGGTCATTTTCTGTGGAACTGAGCTTTGTAAAATACGTTCAGAACCAGATTCGGATCAGAACTGAAAAGCTTCTGGACTTGTTCTGGCTCACTTCGTGTCTCGAGTCTCAGATCAGTGTGAAAACATCTGAAGTCACATTTGTGTTCCATTTCCTTCTTTCTCGTCTTGTGTTGTAAATTGTGCTGGAAACTGAACTTCAGGATATTTGCCCCTTTTGTGCGGCTCACGCGCGGCTCACGCGGCGGCTCACGCGCGGCTCATTGCTGACTGGATTGCTCGTAATCGTTGCAGCCCAAAAGTACATTCATCAGAACATTGGGTGACAACATGAGGCTCAGAACAATCAAATGTTTCAATAAAACAAGAAAAGCCTGGACACTTTCAACACCTGAACGCTCAGACCGTTTCAGCAGTTTGGGCAAATAATCGGGTCAATAATCGACAGGACAGATAAATTCGTTTACAGCTAAACATGATTCAAGTCGAGTCCCACGAAATCAGGTGTGAAAATCCCTTTAAAACAAATAAAACGAAAAAGCAAACGGACTTCAAAGCCCCAGGGTTAAAAAAGACAAATAAACGAATAAAGACCAAGAGGACCCGGAGAGAGCCAGAGGAGCCCAAAGAGCCAGAGGAGGCCAGAGAGAAGAGGCAAGAGCGAGAGACGAGCCCAGGAGGCAAAGGAGCCAGAGAGGCAAGAGCCCAGAGGAGGCAAGAGCCCAGAGGATGCAAGGAGGGAAGAGCCCAGAAGGAGGCAGAGCCCCAGAGGAGCCAGAGGAGGGCAAGAGCCCAGAGGAGGACCGATCAGCTGCCAGTGAAGAGGCAATCGAGCCCTAGTATGGGAGAGGCGCCTAGAGATACGTCTCCAGGCACGCGAGGCAAGAGCCCCAAGCACGCGGATTCGCCAAGAAAGTCCCTCAGTACAAGGAACGGTCGCATCGCGCCCCAGAGGAGGCGAGACCCACGAGGTGGCGTGCGAAAGAGCCCAGAGGCATGCAACTGAGCTAGCGCCCGCAGAGGACCAGGCGAGAGCCCAGAGGACTCGCAAGGCCAGAGGCTGCAGAGATGCGCTCATGAGGAGGTCGCAGCGAGGCCCAGAGGAGGCGCAAAGAACAGCCCGAGAGGTGTGCGGTAGAGCCCATGAGAGCGGCAGCGCCCAGAGGTGGCGAAGAACGCAGATGTGGAGGCAGCGTAGAGGCCAGAGGGAGGCAGTTAGCCCAGAGGAGCGCCGACGTAGCCCAGAGGAGGCAAGAGCCTCAGAGGAGGCATAGACAGCAGAGGTGGCTAGAGCCTAGAGGAGGCAAGACGCCCCAGAGGTTGCAAGAGGGCCGAGTAGGAAAGGAAAGAAAGAAACAGAGGAGGGGCAAGAGCCAGAGCGTGGGAAAGCCAGAGGAGGAGCCATAGCCCAGAAGGGATGCAAGGGCAAGAAGAAGCAAGAGCCCCAGAGGCCCATGGCAAGTAGCCCAAGAGGATGAACACAAGGGCCCAGAGGGGAGAGATGACAGTCCCAGATTGGGAAACAGTCTCCAAGAGAAAGACCGGGGTTCAGCAACATGCCCTGCTCTACCTCGCTCCGCCGGTTCAGCTCCTTACCTCTTCCGACATGACACGACACAGTTTTGCTGAGTCCTGTCACAAACACCCTTCTGTCGTGAACGTAAAGCACCTATTCCCTGTGTACCATCTTGCGTCGATTTGGATGCTTTCTCCCTCTTCTAGCTAGTGGTCTGCCAGATCATCGCGCAGCCACCCAGATCCAGTCCTGTTAGAGAACACTCTAGTGCCAGGTCGCAAGTCCAGGGCATTCTTCCTGTTTCAGATGTGGTGCCGAGCACCGGTACGTCAGAGGCTGACTTGAGAGCCAGTCAACCCTCCAATCAAAGCTCCAAACAAAGGGCCCACGCAGGGTCGTGTAGGTTAAGCTGCCTCAACACCTCTTTGACAAGTTCAGTTCTGGTGCGCGAGGAAAGCCAAGCTTCAGCGCCGATGATGGTGCAGTTTTACACGGCCTCAGAGCGCCCTTCTGCTGGAGCCATCAGCCAGGGAACAAAACAGAGACTACAGCGCCCTCATGCTGGAGCCACAGCCAGGACAAACGAGACTAACAGCGCCCCTCTGCTGAGAAGGTGATCGCTGCAGACTTCCTCTCTGCAGGACCTGTACGTCTCCAGGGCTCTGGACGAGCGGTCGGATCACAGCTGACCCTCTCACCCTGGACAGGTCTGCAGGAACCACTCCCCTCAGGCAGAGGCAGTCTACGGCAATCCGGACCAAGAACCTTCGAAGAATAGTTTCTTTCCTCGCCAGTTGGACTCTGAACACTTCTAAACACTCCCACTTTAACTACACTCTCATCACTCACTGTCACTTTCTGCACGTACAACTGTAACATTTTACTTGTAACTGTGTACATAGTAATCGCCTATCTTTTATTTTATCTATAGTCGATTTCCAATTGTTTCTTTTGTTTCATATTTATGGTTGTTTTATCATATTTTCTTTCTTTTATGTTGCACTTGAATCAACCAAAACCATGAAATGTTCCTTTTAACCAGGACATATCTGCCTTCTTTAACTTTTATGTCAAACCCTCTGTCATAAACTGATTCAGTTTTGAAATCAGTATTTACAGACTCCTCTTCATGTTTTGCCCTCTGTACGATGATAATACGATTCATTATAACAGAATATTCGTTTTTGATGTTCAGTGTCATTCAAAGTGTGGTCTCTTGTAAATAATACAATGTCACTTCTTTCCCTTAAAAATTTTTGTTCCGGATGAGTACAAACGCAGACAGCCACCATAGGGAATAGAGAATCCGATGTCTGTTTTCTCCTCCTGATCTCCTCACACAGATGTGGGGGAACTTTTGCCGTTGTTGATGAACCCTCGTAGGAATATCTGGATGAGAAGACGCGCTTGCCTTTGTACTATCTGGAGTCTCCTTTAACCCTTGCGCTTCACTGACATAATCGTTCCTTTCACACGATGTTGAGAAACCTCATGACGGTGGTGCCTCGTGGTTTTAATGCAGCTGCCTGGGTCTTGGGTTTGCCCAGGTGATGTGCTCTTTCCATTGTGAATTGGGTTCACTCCTGAGCTAACAAGGAGCTCAGGAATGACTTCTCCAAGAAGCTTTCTGTGTCTTTTCCTTCCTTACACGCCACAAGCCTCAGGTTAGAGTAGGCATCTGGCTCCAAATCCAGGATCTTATTTTTTCATGTTCTTGTTCGGTCTCTTATGCTCTTCCCGCTCCAGGGCTAAGTGTGCCTGCACGCACGTTCTCAGCCACTATTACACATAATTTACCTCCCGGGTTTTGGGCTCCGCCTCCCGGGACGATCCGCCCGTCAGTTTCCGCACCAGTTTCTCGCTGCTGCGGCGTAAAGAGGCGCGAAGTTTACTGAAGGAGCCGCTCCTCTTCAGAGATCCAGAGCCGTCCTGGAGCAGAAGAGGAAGACCAGGCTTAGACCAGGGTTTAGACCGGGTTAGACCAGGGTTTAGACCAGGTTTAGACCAGACTGGGGAAAGAACGTGCACCAGGGTTTGACCACCACGTTGCATTAAAACTGAAACACATCTGATGAGGAAGTTGGACTGAATCAGGTCAGGATTCATTTGGCTTTTAAAGGTGCACTGTGAAACTTTAAGGAAATCTGTGCGGATTTGAGGTTTGTGTTTTATTTGTACGTGGAGTTTTGCCTAAAAGTGTGCGTAAAGTCCTATAAATCTATGCTGCTTCCAGTCGTCCTCGGAAGTGGGATTCTCAGAGTTCCTCTTGTAAACTCACTCACCACTGCCCCCTGCTGTCTGTGGACCTGTTCCTGGGCTGCCATTGAGCCTCTGCAGTTGCAAATACAGTGTTGTGCTAATGTTGCTAAGGTCTACGTGGAGCTAATGTCACTAACATCTACGCGGAGCTAACGTCGCTAACGTCCACGTGGCGCTAATGTCGCCAACATCTACCCGTTGCTAATGCCGCCGACGTCTACGCGGAGCTAATGTCGCTTATGTGTACACGGAGCTAATGCCGCCAACGTCTACGCGGAGCTAATGTTGCTTATGTCTACACGGAGCTAATGTTGCTAACGTCCACGTGGCGCTAATGTCGCCAACATCTACGCGGCGCTAATGTCGCCAACATCTACGCGGCGCTAATGTCGCCAACATCTACGCGGCGCTAATGTCGCCAACATCTACGCGGCGCTAATGACATTCTACCCGTTGTCTGAATGTTGCTAGGACATTCTACGCCGGGCTAAGTCGGCCAACTATCTACCTGTTGCTAAATGTCAGCCAACGATCTAAGTGGATCGTAGTCGTTATGTTACACGGAGTAACTGTTTGCTGAACGTCCACGGGATCATAGCATCTAGTCGGCAAACATCTACCGTCGCTAATGTCACTAACGTCTGCGCCAGAGCGTAATGTTGCTAAGGTCTGCGCGGCTAATGTTGCTTAACATCTACGCTAACTAATGTCGTAACGTCTACGCGGAGCTAATGTCGCTAACGTCTACAGAGGTCTAATGTCGCTGTCTGCGCGGAGCTAATGTCGCTAATGTCTGCGTAGGGCTAATGTCGCTAAACGGTTGCGTGGAGCTAATGTCGCTGAACGTCTCTACACAAGGGCTACAATAGTGTCGGCTATAAGTGCCTGCGCGGAGCTAATGTTCGCTAACGTCTACGCGGGAGCCAAACTGTCGCTAACAGTCTGCGGCGGAACAACTCGTGGCTAAAGTCTGCGCCGACGCTTAATAGCTAATGTCGCTAACGTCTGCGTGGAGCTAATGTCGCTAACGTCTGCGCGGAGCTAATGTAGCTAACGTCTGCGTGGAGCAAATGTCGCTAAAGTCTGCACAGAGCTAATGTAGCTAACGTCTACACAGGGCTAATGTCGCTAAAGTCTGCACAGAGCTAATGTAGCTAACGTCTGCGCGGCGCTGTCCAGGTTGATAGATCGGATCCATGTTTTGGTCGATTTGAGCTCCTTCTTTGGTTTAATGTCGGATCTGAGTCGTTTCGGTCGCACTCGCGCATCGCTCTTAGTTTCTGGAACAAAGGAACTCGGAGAAAGCGTCTTTTCGAGGTCCGAGTTCCGACCTCCGAGGACGACTTCACTGCCGTTTCAGAGATTTCAGAGAGTCCAGAGTTCCCTCCAGCGGTAACGCTCTGTATAATCTCGACTTGAGCGTCTTTAGCCTCGTCCGTGATGGTCAAACGCTGAGGGTCAAACGCTGAGGGTCAAACGCTGAGGGTCAAACGCTGAGGGTCAAACACTGAGGGTCAAACACTTCCATGCACGTTCCACATCCACCGGAAAGACTGAATGTTGTTTTAAACCTGAATTATGACTGATTTTGTGGAATTGTATATTGAATATTTTCCAGAATAGAATGTCATTTTCAACACTAAATAATAACACTTTCTTTATGTTGCCATGGTAAACGCTCAAACTCATCAGAAAAGCTCTCATTTCTTTAGTACTGATACTTTCAATACTTGTTTTAGCATCGATCCGCATCCGATTTTCAGCACTTTTGACACATAAAAGTTCTTATTTTTGGATGAAAACTTGACATCATGAAAAACTTGCATTTGTGTGAGTGAACTACAAAACAAGTTTAAAAAAGGACATCTCTAAATTTCAGATTTGTCCCTATTCACCTGCAAACGAGAGCGAATGAAACAACGTGATAAACACAAACAAATGCAGTATTCTCACGACACGCTGTCGATACGTCGTTTGAGGGGGAAAAGACACACAAATGAGACCGTTTTAGTTTGAAATGGAGCAAAGATCAGAGTTTTATTAGAGAAACTTGGAGCACAGACTTGGGTGAGACATACAGCGGGTTCAGGCGTGCGAACCGTTCATTTACAGCGGGAGTTACAAACAGCAGAGTTAAAGTGCATACGACAGGTTAGAAACACACTTAAACTGAGAAAACGTGAACTGTCGCTGAAGTTGGGATTCTTTTTGTCAGTTTTCTTCATAAAATGCCACAGAAAACCATGGCAACGTGTCATATGCAGTTTAGAAAAAAGCAAAGGACAGGAAAAGGTCAAAGAGAGAAAAGTGGAAGATGTGATTCCTCAAAACCAGAAGGAATAATGAACAGAATATTACAGTTTTTTCTGCAAAATGGACTTTTACTGGACAGCTATGGCGTTTAACCTCATTTAAACTGACTCTCCAGTCCAGGTGGAAAAAAGGAGCTTTGTAAAGACACAAATTAGTCTGTTTTCGCTTCATATGAACAGAAATGTGAGTCGTAAAAGTCAGAAATCCTTTTTTGGTTTTGAAAGTGTTAAAGTGCATTTGACCCGTTTGGACACTTGTGACCAAAACGGGTCAAACGGAGCTGAAGAGTCATTTCACTCGAAAGAGAGAGACAGAAGAGAGAGAGGGGGGGAGAGGAGAGGGGGAGAGAGAGAGAGAGGGGAGAGGAAGGACGGAAGAGTGCGAGAGAGAGAGAGAGAAAGAGAGGAGAGGCGGAGAGAGGAGAGAGGGAGAGAGAGAGAGAGAGGGGGGAGAGAGAGAGAGGGGGGGGAGAGAGACATAAGAGAGAGAGAGGGAGGAGACAGAAGAAGAGAGAGGGGGGAGAGAGACGAGAAGAGAGAGAGAGGGGGGGGAGGAGAGAAGAGGAGAGAGAGGAGAGGGGAAAGAGAGAGAGAGAGAGAGAGGGAGAGAGAGGAGAGGGAGAGAGGGAGGGGGAGAGAGAGAGAGAGAGAGAAAGAGAGGAGAGGCGGAGAGAGAGGGAGGGAGGGAGAGAGAGAGAGAGGTAGAGGGGGGGAGAAGAAGAGGGGGGGGGAGAGAGACAGAAGAGAGAGAGAGGGGGGAGAGATAGAAGACAGAAGAGAGAGAGGAGAGGAGGGGGGTGGGAGGAGAGGTAGGGGAGAGAGAGAGAGGGAAGAGGAGAGAGAGAGAGAGAGGGAGGAGGAGGAAGAGGAGGAAAAGGAGAGGGGGAGAGAGAGAGAGAGAGGAGAAAAAGAGAGGAGAGGCGAGATAGAGAGGAGGGAGGGGGAGAGAGGAGGAGAGAGAGGAGAGGGGGGAGAGAGGAGAGAGGGGGGGTGAGAGAGAACGAAGAGAGAGAGAGGGGGGATAGAGACAGAAGAGGAGAGAGAGGGGAGAGAAGAGACAGAAGAGAGAGAGAGAGGGTAGAGAGGGAGAGAGGGAGAGAGAGAGTAGAGAGGGTAGAGAGAGGAAGAGAGAGAGACGAGGGGGGGAGAGACCGAAGAGGGAGAGAGAGGGGGAATGAGAAGAGAGAGAGAAGAGGGGAGAGAGAGACGAAGAATAGGGAGAGAGAGAGAGGGGAGAAAGAGACAGAAAAGAAGGAGGAGGGGGGGTGGAAGAGAGACAGAAAGAGGACTCAATTAACATTCTCTCCCTTGGCCGCGCGGGGCCCCAGATGGAGATCTAACTTCACATCCGACATGAATGGGGAATTAAGAATTTGCAAAATATGATGGGAATGATGCTAGTTCATGGCTTTCAAATTTTGAGGACTTTGTTCCTCATTCAAACGGTAATTGTTTTATTTTGGAGGTGGTTTATAATTGCTATTGTGTTAAAGAGCTTAAGGCATAGGTGTAAGAGGGGTTTATAATGAGCGGTGGAGTAGAGGACGATGAGCGAGACAACAATGATGGGGGGTCCATACGCAAGGGCGCGTAGTGGAGACATCAAGAGCGAGAGCGGGTTGGTAGAACAGCAGAGACTCAGACAGAGAGAGAGAGGGCGGCGTAGAAGATAGAAGACAATCAGAAGAAGTAAGAACACTTGAAGAGAGAGGGGAACAGGGGACAAGAGACACAGAGTCAGACGATAAGTGTGTGAGTTGTGGGGGATTAGAGATGAAAAATTAAGTGAGTGCTTCTGTTTAATTAAAGGGGGCTTTAAACCGTATGCTATTTTAAGGACATCTGTTTATTAATCTGATAATGGTTTAAACGTTCATGTACTGGGCCAGAGAGAGGTCAGCCCCATTGGCGGCCCCCAAGGAGAGGCTCTGCACTAGGGCACGAGAGACAAGGTGATGTGGACCTACACCACCCTGATTACGCACATGGCAGAGGGCGCCTACGGGGATGTAACGAACATACAGGCTGCGGGGGCGGCTGGGACCATGCTGCTCAGAACTCGCACGGAAAAGGGAGGACTTTGATCATGGGAGCATCATCACTTCTAGCTAGAGCGCCGAGCGAACAGTAAAAAGTAGTATGAATAGTATAGAGAATAATTTGCTCTAGTTCACATCATAGATGATTGTTAGTATTAGCTTGGTTAATAGAAAATATAGTTAGTTAAAATGGTAATGAGTGTTTGTTTGAAGAACTATCTTGAGATGCGCTGATAAAGTACTGTATGAAGTAATTAATGAATGCAAAGTGTATGCCCAGGGCGTTGTCGCTGAACTAGAGGGTTGTCGGAATGGAATAAAACTGTATGGAAAGTATATAGATGTCGATCTGTGAAGTCGTATGAAAAGTGTACTGTAATGTATGAATGTATAAACTGTATGAATGTATAAACTGTATGAATATATAAATGTATGAATGTATGAACTGTATGAATGTATGAATGTATAAACTGTATGAATGTATAAACTGTATGAATGTATGTATGAATGTATGAATGTATAAATGTATGAATGTATGAACTGTATGAATGTATGAATGTATAAACTGTATGAATGTATAAACTGTATGAATGTATAAATGTATGAATGTATGAATGTATGAATGTATGTATAAATGTATGAATGTATAAATGTATGAATGTATGAACTGTATGAATGTATGAATGTATAAACTGTATGAATGTATGAATGTATGAATGTATAAATGTATGAATGTATAAACTGTATGAATGTATAAAATGTATAAACTGTATGAATGTATGAATGTATAAACTGTATGAATGTATGAATGTATAAACTGTATGAATGTATAAACTGTATGAATGTATGAATGTATAAACTGTATGAATGTATAAACTGTATGAATGTATGAATATATAAACTGTATGAATGTATGAATGTATAAACTGTATGAATGTTACTAATGCAAATAATAAGCCTTTAGCAAAGTTATAATTAATACAATTTTATTAATCATAAAAAGCAACAAACAAACATTTACTTATCTACTACTACTACTACTACTACTACTACTACTACTACTACTACTACTACTACTACTACTGTTTTACACTATCTCGACTTAGACCCGGTTTAGTTTAGTCTGGTTTAGTCCTGGTTTAGTCCTGGTTTAGTCCTGGTTTAGTCCTGTGTTTTTGCGTCTGACAGTCGGTCGTAAACATGATTTATGGAGACTTTGATTAAAATCAGTGGATTACATCAGACTACGGCAAATCCAAGGTCAGGACAGAACCAGGTCTAAACCAGGTCTAAACCAGGTCTGAACCAGGACTGAACCAGGTCTAAACCAGGACTGAACCAGGACTGAACCAGACTGAACCACTAAACCAGGACTGAACCAGGAACCAGTTCTAAACCAGGACTGAACCAGGACAGAACCAGGTCTAAACCAGGTCTAAACCAGGTCTAAACCAGGTCTAAACCAGGACTGAACCAGGACTTTACTGCAGCGGCACATTTAGGACCTGCTTTGAGTTTGAATCATTATAAAAAATCAATTTTTTCTAATCAACATTTTGAATGGAAAACCAGATGAATGTCATTCCTCAGGCCGGTTTTAATCAGACTAACATTTAATGAGGTTCGATAATTAAAGTGTAAATTAGAAACTTGCCCTGAAGCCAAACTCTGTTTTTCTCCAGAAGAAGATTTAAAACCTAGAACCATAAAACATGAAATCAAATTAATTTGAAAACAGTCAAACGTGAAATCAAACCCAGGATCAGAGCCCTGTCCTCGGGTAGCTCCTCTCACGGACGCCCCTCTCTCTGGTCCTCTGCGCCCAGGATCAGAGCCCTGTCTGTCCCCGGGTCAAGCCCTCACGGACGCCCCTCTCTCTGGTCCTCTGCGCCCAGGATCAGAGCCCTGTCCCCCGGTAGCTCCTCTCACGGACGCCCCTCTCTTGGTCCTCTGCGCCCAGGATCAGAGCCCTGTCCCCGGGTAGCTCCTCTCACGGACGCCCCCCTCTCTGGTCCTCTGCGCCCAGGATCAGAGCCCTGTCCCCGGTAGCTCCTCTCACGGACGCCCCCTCTCTGGTCCTCTGCGCCCAGGATCAGAGCCCTGTCCCCGGGTAGCTCCTCTCACGGACGCCCCCTCTCTGGTCCTCTGCGCCCAGGATCAGAGCCCTGTCCCGGGTAGCTCCTCTCACGGACGCCCCCCTCTCTGGTCCTCTGCGCCCAGGATCAGAGCCCTGTCCCCGGGTAGCTCCTCTCACGGACGCCCCCCTCTGGTCCTCCTGCGCCCAGGATCAGAGCCCTGTCCCCGGGTAACAACCTCTCACTGGTTGTGGTCTTTGTTTTTATGAATTATGGATGAGATCAGGTCCAGACAGATTCTTTAAGAACTTCCCTCAGGCGCAAATAAATGGTTTCAATGCATCAAATAAAATACGTCTAAAGCAGGTCTAAACCAGGTCTTCTAAAACTAAAGCAGGTCTAAACCAGGTCTAAAGCAGGTCTAAAGCAGGTCTAAAAGCAGCAGGGTCTAAAGCAGGTCTAAAGCAGGTCTAACCAGGTCTAAAAGCAGGTCTAACCAGGTCTCCAGGTCTAAGCAGGTCTAAGCCAGGTCTAAACCAGGTCTAAAGCAGGTCTAAAGCAGGTCTAAAGCAGGCTAAACAGGTCAGGTCTAAAACAGGTCTAAAGCAGGTCTAAACCAGGTCTAAACCAGGTCTAAAGGCAGGTCTAAAACAGTCTCTAAAAAAGCAGGACTAAACCAGGTCTAAACCAGGTCTAAACAGGTCTAAACAGGTCTAAACCAGGTCTAAACCAGGTCTAAACCAGGTCTAAACCAGGTCTAAAACCAGGTCTAAACAGGTCTAAACCAGGTCTAAACCAGGTCTAAAGCAGGTCTAAAGCAGGTCTAAAGCAGGTCTAAAGCAGGTCTAAAGCAGGTCTAAGCAGGTCTAAAACAGGTCTAAAGCGGGACTAAACCAGGACTAAACCAGGTCTAAACCAGGACTAACCAGAGCATTTAATCACATGTGCCGTGGTGGAGTGGTTAGCCCCCGCTCACAACCAGAAGGTCGTACTACGAAGGAATAAGAACTTAAGATTTCATTCATTTTGTTTTTTTTTCACTTACATTGAAAAGTGTGTCCCAATAAAACCGCTGGTGGTGGGAGTGGTTAAGGCACAGCGCACATATGCGCCATGTGCAGCCGGCCACAGTGCCATGAGTTCGAATCCCGACTGACGATTAACTGCATGTCCACCCCTCTCTCATCCCCCATTTCACCTTGTCCTCTCCTCTAATGAAGCCCAGGGCAGCTGCTGCCACAGTCCACTCGGCATGAGTGCTTTTCCTGCTGCTGCCTGAAGTATCCATCTGTTTCCATTGCAAGAGTTTTAGGTCCCAAACACATGGGAAAAGGATTCTCACTGTCCTGTTTTCTAAAACCCACAGGACGAACACTAAAGATCATGATTTACGCTGTTTTCTTGGACCAGGACAGTCACAAACACAAGAAGGTGTGTGTGTGTGTGTGTGTGCGGGGGTGTGTGTTTGTGTGTGTGTGTGAGTGAGTGTGTGTTTGTGTGTGTGAATGTGTGGGTGTGTTTGTGTGTGTGTGAGTGAGTGTGCGGGTGGTGTTTGTGTGTGTGTGAGTGTGTTGTGGTGTGTGGTGTGTGTGTGTGAGTGTGCGGGTGTGTTTGTGTGTGTTTGTGTGTGTGTGAGTGTGTGTTTGTGTGTGTGAGTGTGTGGGTGTGTTTGTGTGTGAGTGTGTGTGCGGGTGTGTGAGTGTGTTTGTGTGTGTAAGTGTGTGCGGGTGTGTTTTTGTGTGTGAGTGTGTGTTTGTGTGTGTGTGAGTGCGTGTGTTTGTGTGTGTGTGAGTGCGTGTGTTTGTGTGTGTGTTTGTGTGTGTGAGTGTGCGCGCGGGTGTATTTGTGTGTGAGTGTGTGTGTGTGGGTTTGTGTGTGTGTGTGCGGGTTTATGTGTGTGCGTGTGTGTTCTGGTTTTGTGGGCGTCGAGTCCTGAGGCAGCTGAGGAACTGAACTCACCGCCCACGAAAGAACCAAAGCGCCATAAACCAGGTCTAAACCAGGACTAAACCAGGACTAAACCAGGTCTAAACCAGGACTAAAACCAGGTCTAAACCAGGACTAAACCAGGACTAAACCAGGTCTAAACCAGGACTAAACCAGGTCTAAAACCAGGTCTAAACCAGGTCTAAACCAGGACTAAACCAGGTCTCTAAACCAGGTCTAAACCAGGTCTAAACCAGGTCTAAACCAGGACTAAACCAGGTCTAAACCAGGACTAAACCAGGACTAAACCAGGTCTAAACCAGGACTAAACCACTAAACCAGGTCTAAACCAGGACTAAACCAGGACAAACCAGGTCTAAACCAGGTCTAAACCAGGACTAAAACCAGGTCTAAACCAGGACTAAACCAGGACTAAACAGGTCTAAACCAGGTCTAAACCAGGTCTAAACCAGGTCTAAAAAACCAGGTCTAAACCAGGTCTAAACCAGGACTAAACCAGGTCTAAACAGGTCTAAAACCAGGACTAAACCAGGACTAAACCAGGACTAAACCAGGACTAAACCAGGTCTAAACCAGGTCTAAACCAGGACTAAACCAGGACTAAACCAGGTCTAAACCAGGTCTAAACCAGGACTAACCAGGACTAAACCAGGTCTAAACCAGGACTAAACCAGGTCTAAACCAGGTCTAAACCAGGACTAAACCAGGACTAAACCAGGTCTAAACCCTAAACCAGGTCTAAACCAGGTCTAAACCAGGACTAAACCAGGTCTAAACCAGGTCTAAACCAGGACTAAACCAGGAGGTCTAAACCAGGTCTAAACCAGGTCTAAACCAGGACTAAACCAGGGCTAAACCAGGTCTAAACCAGGTCTAAACCAGGTCTAATCCAGGGAAAATACCAGGACTAAACCAGGACTAAACCAGGTCTAAACCAGGTCTAAACCAGGTCTAAACCAGGACTAAACCAGTCTAAACCAGGTCTAAACCAGGTCTAAACCAAACCAGGACTAAACCAGGTCTAAACCAGGTCTAAACCAGGACTAAACCAGGTCTAAACCAGGACTAAACCAGGTCTAAACCAGGTCTAAACCAGGACTAAACCAGGACTAAACCAGGACTAAAACCAGGTCTAAACCAGGTCTAAACCAGGACTAAACCAGGACTAAACCAGGTCTAAACCAGGACTAAACAGGTTAAACCAGGTCTAATCCAGGGAAAATACAAGACTAAACCAGGACTAAACCAGGACTAAACCAGGACTAAAAACCAGGACTAAACCAGGTCTAAACCAGGTCTAAAACTAAACCAGGTCTAAACCAGGGCTAAACCAGGTCTAAACCAGGGTCTAAACCAGGACTCATTTTTCCTGTAATTTTCCACTGATTTCTCTTCCAAATATCCTCAAATTGTCCTCGTTTTCCCACCTTTCCCCAGGGTTTTGCCCTGACTCTGACTCCAGTGGGTCTGTCAGTGATGGATGGAGCTGAAGAGCTGAGTTTGCAGCAAAGACACATGAACCAGGACTAGACCAGGTCTACAGCAGGTCTACAGCAGGTCTACAGCAGGTTTACAGCAGGTCCACAGCAGGTCTAAAGCAGGTCCACAGCAGGTCTACAGCAAGTCTACAGCAGGTCTACAGCAGGTCTACAGCAGGTCCACAGCAGGTCTACAGCAGGTCTACAGCAGGTCCACAGCAGGTCCACAGCAGGACTAAAGCAGGTCTACAGCAGGTCCACAGCAGGTCCACAGCAGGACTAAAGCAGGTCTACAGCAGGTCCACAGCAGGTCCACAGCAGGACTAAAGCATCTACAGCAGGTCTACAGCAGGTCCACAGCAGGTCACAGCAGGTCCACAGCAGGTTCCACAGAGTCCAGCAGGTCAGCAGTCCAGCAGGTCCACAGCAGGTCTAACAGCAGGTCTACAGCAGGTCTACAGCAGGTCCACAGCAGGACTACAGCAGGTCTACAGCAGGTCTACACAGCAGGTCCACAGCAGGACTAAAGCAGGTCTACAGCAGGTCTACAGCAGGTCTACAGCAGGTCTCAGTTACAGCAGGACTAAAGCAAGGACTAAAAGCAGGTCTACAGCAGGTTTCAGCAGGTCTACAGCAGGTCTAAAGCCGGTCTACAGCAGGTCTACAGCAGGACTAAAGCAGGTCTACAGCAGGACTAAAGCAGGTCTACAGCAGGACTAAAGCAGGTCTACAGCAGGACTACAGCAGGTCTCTAAAGCCGGTCTACAGCAGGTCTAAAGCAGGTCTACAGCAGGTCCACAGCAGGACTAGACCAGGTCTACATGTGTGTGGGCGGTTCAGAGAGACCCAGAGGAACAGAACAAGGTCAGACACAACCAGAAGCAAAAAAACCAACACTGCAGTCACATGATAATATATGAGGTCTGAACCGGGACGAGACTAGGTCTAAACCAGGACTAAACCAAGTCTAAACCAGGACTAAACCAGGACTAAACCAGGTCTAAACCAGGACTAAACCAGGACTAAACTAGATCTAAACTAGGTCTAAACCAGGACTAAACCAGGTCTGAACAAATTGAAAATCCACAGCTTTTTTATTTGAAAAGTTTTCCAGTTTTTCAGATCAATTCTTGAAAACATTTTATGGTTCTGTCGTGTGTTCAGGTCCAGTGGGCGTGTCCAGCAGGTGTGTCCAGTGGGCATGTCCAGATTCAGTGGACGTGTTTAGTGCGCGTGTTGAGGTCCAATGGGCGTGGTCAGTGGGTGTGTTCAGTGGGCGTGTCCAGTGTGCATGTTCAGTTTCAGTGGGTGTGTTCAGTGGGCGTGTTCAGGTTCAGTGGGCGTGTTCAGTGGGTGTGTTCATGGGCGTGTTCAGGTTCAGGGTGTGTTCAGTGGGCGTGTTCAGGTTCAGTGGGTGTGTTCAATGGGCGTGTTCAGGTTCAGTGGGTGTGTTCAGTGGGCGTGTTCAGTGGGCGTGTCCAGGTTCAGTGGGCGTGTCCAGGTTCAGTGGGCGTGTCCAGGTTCAGTGGGCGTGTCCAGTGGGCGTGGTCGGGTCCAGTGGGCGTGTTCACACTGTGGTCATGAGAGTAAACGTTCCGCTCTTCAGCCTCTGGATCTTCTTCTTCAGACTCTGAGACGCTTTCATTCTGACAAACTGCTCCCTCTTGGCCCCGCCCCTTCCGGCATGTTCACTTCCTGTCCCCTCCTCGGCTGCGCCCTCCTCCTCTGCTCTGATTGGCCGCGCCTGTGACATTGCAGCTCTGCCGCTCTCTGCTGTGATTGGCCGAGCCTCGTCCTGTGTTTGACCAAAGAACGACTCCAGGATTTGACTGAAAAACACGAGAGAAACGAGACCTGAGCCTGGACCGGACCTGGTCCTGGTCTGGACCTGGTCCTGGTCTGGACCTGGTCCTGGACCGGACCTGAGCCTGGACCGGACCTGGTCCTGGTCCAGACAAATGTCATAAATGTGAGTGATCTTTGATTCCGTCCTGAAAGCATTTTTAGACAGGACAGGTGTGTGAAAGGGGGAGAGAGCGGGAGAGACACTCGGGTGCCAAACACCTTCTGTATCTGACCTCAGACGTTTGTGTTCATCTGCTCCTCGTCAGGAGGATCTGAGCAGGTCTGTCGGGTTCATTTAATCGTTCCATTACGCAGACACACGTCAGGTTATGGGCGTGGCAGTGGGCGTGGCAGGGGTTACTTAATTGCTGGCCAATAATATTACATTAATAATGTTATTAACGTGTTAATAACATGGTAATAACAGAGCTGAGGACCCTGTGTTTTCTCTTTTAGGGTTTATTATTTCTGTTTGTCAAACTCTTTTTACGCCTGTCCAGAGACGGGTTCGCCCTCACCCACGCATCCCTGCAGACGCATCGCTGCAGACGCATCGCTGCAGACGCATCCCTGCAGACGCATCGCTGCAGACATCTGCAGCATCGCTGCAGACGCATCGCTGCAGACGCATCCCTGCAGACGCATCGCTGCAGACGCATCCCTGCAGACGCATCGCTGCAGACGCATCCCTGCAGACGCATCCGCTGCAGACGCATCGCTGCAGACGCATCGCTGCAGACGCATCCCTGCAGACGCATCCCTGCAGACGCATCGCTGCAGACGCATCGCTGCAGACGCATCCCTGCAGACGCATCCCTGCAGACGCATCCCTGCAGACGCATGCAGACGCATCGCTGCAGACGCATCGCTGCAGACGCATCCGCTGCACGCATCCCTGCGACGCATCCGCTGCAGACGCATCGCTGCAGACGCATCGCTGCAGACGCAGACGCATCCCGCAGACGCATCCCTGCAGACGCAGACGCATCGCTGCAGACGCATCGCTGCAGACGCATCGCTGCAGACGCATCCCTGCAGACGCATGCCTGCAGACGCATCCCTGCAGACGCATCCCTGCAGACGCATCCCTGCAGACGCATCGCTGCAGACGCATCGGTCAGATTCTCTTCTCCAATAAAAATAAAACAACTGAATAAACTACATTCTCTGGCAAAGCACGATGTAATCAGTAAAACTGGCTCTGGTGAGAAGAAGAGTCTGTAAAAAAGAAATGAAGAGTGTAACGCACCGGAGCAGGACCTGAGTGACGCTCTGTCCTGGTGTTCCTCTGCACCGCTCCTCCTCCTCCTCCTCTTCTTCTGTCTGAGCTCAGAACCTTCAGCTCTGCTCCTCGTCTCTCCAACATGCAGCACTTTCATCTTCTGTTTCGTTTCCAAAGGTAAAAGCTCCTCGTTTGTTGTGATTAAACTCAGTCCAGATTTCAAACGTCTCCTCTGACTTTTCCTGGACTTGGTTTTGTCCGTTCTTTGGTCCATCTCCTCACGACAGCTTGGAACGTTCTTACATTTAAACCTCAAATCCTCTTCTACATTCAAACCTCTGGATTTTAACGTTGGCTTATGTTTGTTTCCGCTCGCTTTGCGTCGCCCGATCTCATGTTTGTGTGATTTCAAACGCTCCGCCTCGCTCTTTTCTCTCTTAAACTTCTCCTCTGAGCTGTCCCGGTTCTCCCCGAGTTCTGCAGACTTTGGACTCGTTTGTCTCAGTTCAAACTCGTTGTGTGCTGCGTTCACGCGGTCTGGATCCGCTTCGGCGCTCCGTTCGGCGGCGGCGCAGTTTGAGGGTCTGCAGCTGAGGCCGGGCTGAAGCAGGAGCCGTTTGGTGGTTCTGGGCTGAGTCGGACGCAAACTCTGAGCTCGACGCTGCAGCAGAGACGAGATGTATCTGTCCAGGTGAGACAGAGGGGACAGAGGAGCAGAAGAAGAAGAAGAAGAAGAAGAAGAAGACAACAGAGGGGCGGAAGAAGAAGAAGAAGAAGACAGAGGAGCGGAAGAAGAAGAAGAAGAAGACAGAGGAGCGGAAGAAGAAGAAGAAGAAGACAGAGGAGCGGAAAAAGAAGAAGAAGACAGAGGAACGGAAGAAGAAGAAGAAGACAGAGGAGCGGAAGAAGAAGAAGAAGACAGAGGAACGGAAGAAGAAGAAGAAGACAGAGGAGCAGAAGATCCCAGGAGAGGTGAGGAAGAGGAGAGCGAGTGCTGGAGCAGAGTCTGGAGCCTGGAAACATCTGAAACACAGTCATAAAAC
>BJKM01001384.1:0-46583 GCA_015082035.1 Chaenogobius annularis | reverse complement strand
CCTGCTTTAGTAGTCCATGCTTTAGTCCTGCTTTAGACCTGCTTATAGGACCTTTTAGACCTGTGCGACTGCTTTAGTCTGCTTTAGACGCTGGTTTAGTCCTAGGTTTAGACCTGCTTTAGACCTGCTTTAGACCTGTTTTAGTCTGGTTTAGACTGCTTTAGTCCTGGTTAGACCTGCTTTAGTCCTGGTTTAGACCTGCTTTATAGCTGCTTTAGTTTTCCTGGTTTGGCTTTTTAGACCTGCTTTAGTCCTGGTTTAGACCTGCTTTAGTCCTGGTTTAGACCTGCTTTAGTTTTAGTCTGGTTTAGTCCTTAGTCTTTTATGAGGCTAAACCGAGCTTTAACTGTCTTTGTTCAGAGAAATCCCGACTCTGGACTTGGGTCTGGAGTGGTCTTGAGTTCTCAGACATTCAATCTGAAACTGCTGTCTCCACGGCAACGACTCACATAACCAAGGTAACCAGGGAGGGCATCTGACACAGTGTAGGTCATTTCAGAGATTTTATAATCACAAAAAACTCAAATATCTCTTGTTAAACTCGGGTTTAAACTCAGGTTTAGCTCAGGTTTGCTCAGGTTTAGCTCAGGTTTAGCTCAGGTTTAGCTCAGGTTTAGCTCAGGCTTAGCTCAGGCTTAGCTCAGGTTTAGCTCAGGTTTAGCCAGGTTTAGCTCAGTTTAGCTCAGGGCTCAGGTTTAGCTCAGGTTTAGCTCAGGTTTAGCTCCTTAGCTCAGGCTTTAGCTCAAGGTTTAGCTCAGGTTTAGCTCAGGTTTAGCTCAGGTTTAGGCTCAGGCTTAGCTCAGCTCAGGTCAGGTTTAGCTCAGGCTTCAGCTAGCGCAGGTTTAGCTCTTTAGCTCAGGTTTAGGGCTCAGCTTAGCTCGTTTAGCTCAGGCTTTCAGGCTTAGCTCAGGTTAGCTCAGGTTTAGCTCAGGTTAGCTCAGGGTTTAGCTCAGGTTTAGCTCAGGGCTTTAGTTCAGCTCAGGTTTAGCTCAGGTTTAGCTCTAGCTCAGTTAGCTCAGGCTTAGCCAGCTTTAGCTCAGGTTTAGCTCAGGTTTAGCTCAGGTTTAGCTCAGGTTTAGCTCAGGTTTAGCTCAGGTTAGGCTCAGGTTAGCTAGCTCAGGCTTAGCTCAGCTCAGGCTTTAGCTCAGGTTTAGCTCAGGTTTAGCTCAGGTCAGGTTTAGCTAGTTTAGTTTAGCTCAGTAGCTCAGGCTTAGCTCAGGCTTAGCTTTAGCTCAGGTTTAGCTCAGGTTTAGCTCAGGCTTTAGCTCAGGCTTAGCTCAGGCTTAGCTCAGGCTTAGCTCAGGTTTAGCTCAGGCTTAGCTCAGAGGTTTTTATCTCAGAGGTTTTTATCTCCTTTTAGTTTTGTTTCTAAATGAGTTTTCTTTCGTCAGATGGTGAAAGGAGGCGTGTCTCAGACCAGGATCGGAGAAGAGAATCGTGATTTCAGGAGCGTCTGAGATGGACCAGGACCAGGTACAGACCGAGGGGGTCTCATTTATAAAGAATGCAATACACAAATGGGGTTGGGTCAGGGTCCGAACTGAATTTGAAAACTCTAAACTTTGCACGTGTTTGAGGAAGTTTGTGTCTGTACGTACACTGTTTTAGTCCTGTTTTAGTCCTGGTTTAGACCTGGTTCAGACCTGGTTCAGACCTGGTCTGGTTCCTTATTCCCTGTAGGCCGTAGCTGAGGTTCTGTCTGAGACCCGGCGCCTGCACCCGGACCTGGACTTGACCCGGGTTGTGGTCCACAAAGAGACCGGGTTTGGTTCTGATCCCTGATGATGTCACAGGTAACGCAGGCAGCTGATTGGCTCTGATTGGGTCTGCATGGCTTCTGTCTGTGATTCCGTGGGCACAAGTGTTCTGAACCGAGCTGCGTGCGCCCGTTGTGCGCCCGCTCTTCGCAACCGCTCTGCCCCCGCTCTGCCCCGCTCTGCCCCCGCTCTGCCGCCCGCTCTGCGCCCGCTCTGCCCCGCTCTGCCCCGCTCTGCCCGCTCGCGCCCCTCTCTGCCCCTCTGCGCCCCTCTCGCCCTCTCCTCGCCCGCTCTGCCCCCGCCTGCGCCCGCTCTGCGCCTCTCTGCGCCCGCTCTGCGCCCTCTCCTCGCCGCTCTGCCCCCGCCCTGCGCCCGCTCTGCCCCCGCCCTGCGCCCGCTCTGCCCCGCCTCTGCCCCCGCCTGCGCCCGCTCTGCCCCCGCTGCGCCCGCTCTGCCCCCCTGCGCCCCCGCGCCCCGCTCTGCGGCCCGCTCTGCCCGCTCTGCCCCCGCTCTGCGCCGCTCTGCGCCCTCTCTGCGCCCCGCTCTGCGCCCGCTCTGCCCCTCTCCTCGCCCGCTCTGCCCCCGCCCTGCGCCCGCTCTGCGCCCTCTCTGCGCCCTCTCTGCGCCCGCTCTGCGCCCTCTCCTCGCCGCTCTGCCCCCGCCTGCGCCCGCTCTGCGCCCTCTCTGCGCCAGAGAGAGAGAAACGTCTCGAGGTCGAGTCGGACCTTTGGACAAATCTTGAGGCTCAGGCGGTTGTGGGTGTGAACCTGCCCCAGGGCGGCTGTGGCTCATGTTCATCCATTGTGTTTCAGGACTGAGGACTGGTGCATCGTGTGAATCCAGAAGAACGACATCCAAACCACACTTTCACCAGGAAAACACCGGTCTCATGTCGGCCCATACCAGGCCTAAACCCGGCCCAGATCAGGTCTGAACCCGGTCTAAACCAGAACCAGCTCCGTCTCTTTGAGCCTATAATCTTGCGCATGTGTTTTGCTTCCATAGTTTAAGCACAAAGTAAAGATCCTCTCACACGTTTATGACAATATTTCATGATTTATTAGTTCATGTCTGATCCGTGTCATTGATCATAATAAACTTATTGATAACAGTTTGTTTGTTTCAAATGATTCTGCACAAACAGATGAGGTTTGTCTGTTATAAAACTGTACTGTATATATATATATATATATATATATATATATATATATATATATATATATATATATATATATATATATATATATATATATATATATATATATTTGTGACATTTATGACCTTGGTGTCATGACAACAACCAGAGAACCAAACCAGTTCTTTGGACGTCAGGGGGCACCAGAAGGTCAGGGTGCGTGGTGGGCGAAGAGTGGACAACAAAAGAAAAGAAATGGAGACGGTGCGCACAGGTGCCATTTGAGCGCCATGAAACACCACCAAACGGCGCCCCCTGGGGGCGTGACATCAGCAATCATCAAGCTATCATTTCAATTTCCAGGGTTCCAGCGCCCAAACTTGGGTAACCCCGGTAACCTAACCCTGGCATGAAGCCCCTGACAACAGCTCCTAGGGTCTTTGAAACACATTGTTTAAATTAGGCTAAACACAGCAGCTGCTTGTGCAAGAGCACTGAACTGATCAGAGTGAGTCTCCTGAAGGAGTGTGGACTTTAAAAACCCAGAGGAGCATCATGAGAACACTTCCTGATGTTCATCAGAGGAGGGCAGTGTTGTGACCTCTCACACTCCTTCACACAAAGAAACACAAAATGTTTATTCAAAGGCATTTATTCTGAAAGATGAGGGGTCAGGGCTTTATCAGCCAATCACAGCCTGGGTTCACTCTGTAAACATCCAATAGGAAACAGTCAGGATGAAGGCGGCGTTCTCCTGAAAAACACAACAATAACGGTCAGGTTTTTACAGTGTAGAACCGTCACGGTCAGGTTTTTATAGTGTAGAACTATCCGTAATGTTTTTACAGTGTAGAACCCTCTGTCTGTTTTTTACAGTGTAGAACCCTCTGTCTGGTTTTTACAGTGTAGAACCGTCTGTCAGGTTTTTACAGTGTAGAACCGTCTGTAAGGTTTTTACAGTGTAGAACCGTCACGGTCAGGTTTTTACAGTGTAGAACTGTCACGGTCAGGTTTTTACAGTGTAGAACCGTCTGTCGGGTTTTTACAGTGTAGAACCCTCTTTCTGGTTTTTACAGTGTAGAACCGTCACGGTCTGGGTTCTTACAGTGTAGAAACCGTCACGGTCTGGGTTTTTACAGTGTAGAACCGTCACGGTCTGGTTCTTACAGTGTAGAACCGTCACGGTCTGGTTTTTACAGTGTAGAACCGTCACGGTCTGGTTTTTACAGTGTAGAACCGTCTGTAATGTTTTTACAGTGTAGAACCGTCTGTAATGTTTTTACAGTGTAGAACCGTCACGGTCGGGTTTCTACAGTGTAGAACCGTCTGTCGGGTTTCTACAGTGTAGAACCGTCTGTCGGGTTTCTACAGTGTAGAACCGTCTGTCGGGTTTTTGCAGTGTATAACCATCACGGTCGGGTTTTTGCAGTGTAGAGCCTCTGTCTGGTTTTTACAGTGTAGAACCGTCTGTAAGGTTTTTACAGTGTAGAACCGTCTGTCGGGTTTTTGCAGTGTATAACCATCACGGTCGGGTTTTTGCAGTGTAGAGCCTCTGTCTGGTTTTTACAGTGTAGAACCGTCTGTCGGGTTTTTACAGTGTAGAACCCTCTTTCTGGTTTTTGCAGTGTAGACCCGTCACGGTCAGGTTTCTACAGTGTAGAACCATCACGGTCGGGTTTTTACAGTGTAGAACCGTCTGTAAGGTTTTTACAGTGTAGAACCGTCACGGTCTGGTTTTTACAGTGTAGAACCGTCTGTCGGGTTTTAACAGTGTAGATCCATCACGGTTGGGTTTTTACAGTGTAAAACCCTCTGTCTGTCTGTCTGTTTTTTACAGTGTAGAACTGTCTGTCTGTTTTTTACAGTGTAGAACCGTCTGTAAGGTTTTTACAGTGTAGAACCGTCTGTCGGGTTTTAACAGTGTAGATCCATCACGGTTGGGTTTTTACAGTGTAAAACCCTCTGTCTGTCTGTCTGTCTGTTTTTTACAGTGTAGAACTGTCTGTCTGTTTTTTACAGTGTAGAACCGTCTGTAAGGTTTTTACAGTGTAGAAACCGTCTGTCGGGTTTTTACAGTGTAGAACCGTCACGGTCTGGTTTTTACAGTGTAGAACCGTCTGTAATGTTTTTTACAGTGTAGAACCGTCTGTAAGGTTTTTACAGTGTAGAACCATCCGGTCGATTTTTTACAGTGTAAGAACCGTCTGTCGGGTTTTTACAGTGTAGAACCGTCTGTAATGTTTTTACAGTGTAGAACCGTCTGTCGGGTTTTTACAGTGTAGAACCGTCACGGTCAGGGTTTTTACAGTGTAGAACCGTCTGTAATGTTTTTACAGGTACAGTGTAGAACCGGTACAGTGTAAGGTTTTTACAGTGTGTTTTTACAGTGTAGAACCGTCTGTCGGGTTTTTACAGTGTAGAACCGTCTGTCAGGTTTTTACAGTGTAGAACCGTCTGTAAGGTTTTTACAGTGTAGAACCGTCTGTAGGTTTTTACTGTAACCGTCTGTAATGTTTTTACAGTGTAGAACCGTCTGTCAGGTTTTTACAGTGTAGAACCGTCTGTAATGTTTTTACAGTGTAGAACCGTCTGTAAGGTTTTTACAGTGTAGAACCGTCTGTCGGGTTTTTACAGTGAAAGTGATTTTGGTTCTGGACTTCCTGTGATGTCACTTCCAGGTGAGTGAGTTCATGCAGTACTTTTTCATCACTAATTCCCCTCGTCGTGAACTTTGACCCTCACTCACGGTTATTGCTCCGTAAACAATCCGGAGCCTCAAATGGCTCAATTTGAGGCAGTATTTTGTGGATTAAACCCTTTGTTCTCCAGCATCAGTCTGAGCTAGCCTAGCCTAGCCGCTAGCGCCATGGCTGAATCTTCCTCCGCCTTTACCTGCTCAAGTTGTCACATGTCGAGTGAAGTGCAGTGGTCGCTGTGGAAACCATGGTTATGGAGTTAGAAGCACAGATCCGCTGTTTGGAGGAGCTTAAGTCTAGCTATAGCCAGGTTGTAGCATCAGGCTTACCGGACCGTGCGTCAGGACGCAGCGTTAGCATTAGCAGCGCTAGCAAGGCTAAGACTAGCCCCTCAATGCCTCCCGCGCAGCCGGGACTAGACCAGGATCAATTTGTGACCGTTCGGAGGGAAAAAGGCGCTAAACGCCAGCCTGTAGGGCACCGTGAGCTTCCCGTCTACAATAGGTTTGCTCCCCTCAGCGATCACACGCCCGCTGAATGGACTCATGATACTCTGATGGCTGGTCCTGGTCTGGTCCTGGTCTCGGTCCTGGTCTCGGTCCTGGTCTGGTCGGTCTGGTCTCGGTCCTGGTCTCGGTCCTGGTCTCGGTCTGGTCTCGGTCCTGGTCTCGGTCCTGGTCTCGGTCGGTCTCGGTCCGGTCCTGGTCTCGGTCCTGGTCCTGGTCTCGGTCCTGGTCTCGGTCCTGTCTCGGTCCCTGGTCTGGTCCTGGTCTGGTCTCGGTCCGGTCTCGGTCTGGTCTCGGTCCGGTCTCGGTCCCTCGGTCCGGTCTCGGTCTCGGTCGGTCCGGTCTCGGTCTCGGTCCGGTCCTGGTCTCGGTCCTCACCGATGTTTCCTCCCACTTCATAAAGCCTCAGCTCCGCTCCGCTGAAACACAGTGTAATAATTAGTGTTAAAGTATATCATATTTGTGTAAATAAAAGTAAAACTCTTGTATTTGTCCAGTAAAAGTCTAAGTGTGTGTCCTCTGATGTCTCTCACATGTGACAGCGCCCCCTGGAGGACGCTCACATGTGTCACATTCTGAGGTTTCTACATCACATAATGTTCCACTGAGGCTTTAGGAGTTTAACATGTTTTAGTTTAAGTCGGCGTAATCCCTCATTCGTCCAGGAGGGTCCCAATGTGGGAAAGAGTCAGTTGTAGTGTCCAAAAGTGTCCAGATGACTACTGCTGTGTCTTTACGCCCTCTGCTGGCCACACACACACACATCGCGCCCTCTGCTGGTCACACGCACACATCGCGCCCTCTGCTGGTCACACGCACACATCGCGCCCTCTGCTGGTCACACGCACACATCGCGCCCTCTGCTGGTCAACGCACACACATCGCGCCTCTGCTCCACGCACACATCGCGCCCTCTGCTGGTCACACGCGCACATCATGCCCTGCTCACACGCACACTGCGTCACACGCACACACATCGCGCCTCTGCTGGTCACACGCACACATCGCCCCTCTGCTGGTCACACGCGCACACATCGCGCCCTCTGCTCACGCACACGCGCACACATCGCGCCCTCTGCTGGTCACACGCACACATCGCGCCCTCTGCTGGTCACACGCACACACACGCACACATCGCGCCCTCTGCTGGTCACACGCACACATCGCGCCCTCTGCTGTCACACGCACACATCATGCCCTCTGCTGCACCTGTCGGCGTCGTGGGGAAATCTCTCTGTGACGTCTCGCGCCGTCATCTTGGCATCCAGCTTCATTGCCGTGGAAACCTTGAGCTGCAGTGGAGCGCGTACTCTGATGACATCACCGCACAGCGACAATGCGGTATGTTCCCGCTGTGTGTTGCCACGGCGACGCCTCCGCCTCCTCTGATTGGACGCCTGGTTCATTTGCCGCACCTGAGCCAATAGGAAGCAGGGCACCTGTGACATCATACAGAGGGCGGGGTTTGTGTGAGGGACACGCCTCTTTCAACACTCTGAAAACAAAGATAAATAAATAGATAAATAAATAATAAAACCCTTTTGTTCTACTCATTTAGTTTATTAACACTTACTGTTAGATGAATACAACTACAGTTACTTTTAGTCACTCATTACTTTTAGTCGCTCGTCACTTTTAGTCGCTCGTCACTTTTAGTCGCTCGTCACTTTTAGTCACTGTTCACTTTTAGTCACTGGTCACTTTTAGTCACTCATTACGTTTAGTCACTCGTCACTTTTAGTCACTCGTCACTTTTAGTCGCTCGTCATTTTTAGTCGTTCGTCACATTTAGTCATCACTTTTAGTCACTCGTCACTTTTAGTCACTCATTACGTTTAGTCACTCGTCACGTTTAGTCACTCGTCACTTTGTCACTCAATACTTTTAGTCACTCGTCACTTTTAGTCGCTCGTCACTTTTAGTTGCTCGTCACTTTTAGTCGTCACTTTTAGTCACTCGTCGCTTTTAGTCGCTCGTCATTTTTTAGTCGTTTGTCACTTTTAGTCGCTCGTCATTTTTAGTCGTTTGTCAGTTTTTAGTCACTCGTCACTTTTAGTCACTCTTCACTTTTAGTCACTCGTCACTTTTAGTCGCTCGTCATTTTTAGTCGTTCGTCACATTTAGTCATCACTTTTAGTCACTCGTCACTTTTAGTCACTCATTACGTTTAGTCACTCGTCACGTTTTAGTCACTCGTCACTTTGTCACTCAATACTTTTTAGTCACTCGTCACTTTTAGTCGCTCGTCACTTTTAGTTGCTCGTCACTTTTAGTCGTCACTTTTAGTCACTCGTCGCTTTTAGTCGCTCGTCATTTTTAGTCGTTTGTCACTTTTAGTCGCTCGTCATTTTTAGTCGTTTGTCAGTTTTAGTCACTCGTCACTTTTAGTCACTCGTCACTTTGCCACTCAATACTTTTAGTCACTCTTCACTTTTAGTCGCTCGTCACTTTTAGTCGTCACTTTTAGTCGTCACTTTTAGTCACTCGTCACTTTTAGTCACTCGTCACTTTTAGTCGTCACTTTTAGTCGTCACTTTTAGTCACTCGTCACTCGTCACTTTTAGTCGTCACTTTTAGTCGTCACTTTTAGTCGTCACTTTTAGTCGTCACTTTTAGTCACTCGTCAATTTTAGTCGCTCGTCACTTTTAGTCACTCGTCACTTTGTCACTCAATACTTTTAGTCACTCGTCACTTTTAGTCGTCACTTTTAGTCACTCGTCACTTTTATTCGCTAGTCACTTTTAGTCACTCGTCATTTTTAGTCGTTTGTCACTTTTAGTCACTCAATACTTTTAGTCACTCGTCACTTTTAGTCGCTCGTCACTTTTAGTCGCTCGTCATTTTTAGTCGTTTGTCACTTTTAGTCACTCGTCACTTTTAGTCGTCACTTTTAGTCACTCGTCACTTTTAGTCGCTCATTACTTTTACTCGTTACTTTTAGTTGCTCGCCACTTTTTAGTCGCTGATCACTTTTAGTCGCTCGTCACTTTTAGTCCCTCGTCACTTTTAGTCGTCACTTTTAGTCACTCGTCACTTTTAGTCGCTCATTACTTTTAGTCGTTACTTTTAGTTGCTTGCCACTTTTAGTCGCTGATCACTTTTAGTCGCTCGTCACTTTTAGTCGCTCGTCACTTTTATTCGTCACTTTTAGTCCCTCGTCACTTTTTAGTCGTCACTTTTAGTCACTGGTCACTTTTAGTCGCTCCTCACTTTTAGTCACTCGACACTTAGTCGTCACTTTTAGTCACTGGTCACTTTTAGTCGCTCGTCACTTTTAGTCACTCGTCACTTTTAGTCACTCATTACGTTTAGTCACCCGTCACTTTTAGTCACTCGTCAATTTTAGTCGCTCGTCATTTTTAGTCGTTCGTCACTTTTAGTCACTCGTCACTTTTAGTCACTCATTACGTTTAGTCACTCGTCACATTTAGTCACTCGTCACTTTTAGTCACCCGTCACTTTGTCACTCAATACTTTTAGTCACTCGTCACTTTTAGTCGCTCGTCACTTTTAGTTGTTCGTCACTTTTAGTCGTCACTTTTAGTCGCTCGTCACTTTTAGTCGCTCGTCACTTTTAGTCCGCTCGTCATTTTTAGTCGTTCGTCACTTTTAGTCCCTCGTCATTTTTAGTCGTTTGTCACTTTTAGTCACTTGTCACTTTTAGTCGTCACTTTTAGTCACTCGACACTTAGTCGTCACTTTTAGTCACTCGTCACTTTTAGTCGCTCATTACTTTTAGTCGTTACTTTTAGTCGCTCGCCACTTTTAGTCGCTCATCACTTTTAGTCCCTCGTCACTTTTAGTCGTCACTTTTAGTCACTCGTCACTTTTAGTCGCTCATTACTTAGTCACTCGACACTTAGTTGTCACTTTTAGTCACTCGTCACTTTTAGTCACTCGTCACTTTTAGTCCCTCGTCACTTTTAGTCGTCACTTTTAGTCACTCGTCACTTTTAGTCGCTCCTCACTTAGTCACTCGACACTTAGTCGTCACTTTTAGTCACTCGTCACTTTTAGTCGCTAATTACTTTTAGTCACTCGACACTTTTAGTTGCTCATTGCTTTTAGTCACTCGACACTTAGTCGTCACTTTTAGTCGCTCATTACTTTTAGGCACTCGACACTTAGTCGTCACTTTTAGTCACTCGTCACTTTTAGTCGCTCCTCACTTTTAGTCACTCGACACTTAGTCGTCACTTTTAGTCACTCGTCACTTTTAGTCGCTCCTCACTTTTAGTCACTCGACACTTAGTCGTCACTTTTAGTCACTCGTCACTTTTAGTGGCTCATTACTTTTAGTCATACGTCACTTTTAGTCGCTCCTCACTTTTAGTCACGCGACTTTTAGTCACTCGTCACTTTTAGTCACTCGTCACTTTTAGTCGCTCCTCACTTTTAGTCACTCGACCACGTTCTCATTCATTTCCTCAGGCTAAAACAGGACGGTTCGGGGACGAAAGCAGAGGAACTTCTGGAACCACAGGTGACTTCAACTGTGGAGCTTCTTCTTTTTGGGCCTGTGGGCTTTTTTAGACAACAAACTGTCAACGACACTGCAGGTTTCTCCCATGGAGCGCACGTGTGCTATCCACTCCACCACCGAGCGGCACGTGGAGCACCTTCAGACGGATCCTTGGAGCTTGAACTCTCACTAGTTTATTTTGTGGACATTTTAACATTTCCTCGAGCATAAATGGCCAATATTAAACGTGTTTTATATCGGAGAGAGCGGTGCAGAGGAGCCGAAATTCCCTCTGTCTCGCCGGATGCACGACATGCACACGGCGCAGCGCTCCGGACACTCGGGTTGGGTTTTGACCCACTGGTTGGGTTGCGCCGGGACAATAAATTGTCATTAATTGCGAGGTTTGGACAGGTTCTAAAATGCTGACCGCGTCTCGTTTTGCTGCGTCTGAATTCACTTCCTCGTTTGGCTCGTTTCTCTGTGAAAATGTGACTGTAAAAACATGAAGCATTATGTAGCTCACTACTCCATAGCAATGGCGTGGAAACAGTTGTTGAATTACAGGGGGCGGGGCCTAGCTGCGGTGGTTCTGTTGAACTATAAATGCCAGAGCCGGACGGGATCTGGGCCAGACTGGACCTGCAGACTCAAGTGCTCAGAGACGTCTGTTTGGAAAATCAAATAAATCCCCACTGTCACATCACATTCACCCACAATCGGACCCAGTCTGCGTGAAACTGGCCCAGACCACAGCCCAACACGAGATCCGCGCAGTGTGTGGTCCGTTCTCGCGCCCTCCGGACCACTAGCATCCCATCGAGCACTCAGGTCCGGTTAAATTGGCACAAGCCCATCTTGAGAACATATGAAACAAATGAAGGTGAATTAATATCTATTTTATTTTAAAAATGTTGGGAACTAATTGAAAAACGGGAATTCAGCCCGTTTTATTGCTCACTTCTTTCTTTGCCTGTATATGAGGTCATGACAAACCTCTCCCACAGGAGGCGCTGTTGAATGCCAGTTATCAGTCATCGGTTCAAACACATCACCATAAATGGAGTGACGGGTAAAATCACGTGTGACATGTAGAAGTGAAAGTGTAATTCCCTTACTGTCCACATGAGGGCACGATGTCGGATCAGGAGTCGCACCAGCTTAGCCCCGCCCACTGCTTCCTCCATTTCCTGCATGGCCTGTGTCACTTCCTGTCTGCTGTTGCATGGCAGCAGGTTTGGTGCCATCACCATGGAAACGTTCCACAGCGACATCCGGTTCTGCTCCTGGTTCTGTGTCACATGAGCCAGGAACGCCAGGAGCGCCTGAGCGGCCAATCAGAGGAGAGGAGAGAAGAGCGGCCAATCAGAGGAGAGGAGAGAGAGCGGCCAATCAGAGGAGAGGAGAGAAAGCGGCCAATCAGAGGAGAGGAGAGAGAGCGGCCAATCAGAGGAGAGAGAGCGGCCAATCAGAGGAGAGGAGAGAAAGCGGCCAATCAGAGAGAGAGGAGAGAGAGCAGCCAATCAGAGGAGAGAGAGAGAGCGGCCAGTCAGAGGAGAGAGCGACCAATCAGAGAAAGAGCGGCCAATCAGAGGAGGAGAGAGAGAGCGGCCAATCAGAGGAGAGGAGAGAGAGCGGCCAATCAGAGGGAAGAGAGAGCGACCAATCAGAGGAAAGAGCGGCCAATCAGAGGAGAGGAGAGAGAGCGGCCAATCATCCTTTGTGGTATTTTGTTGTACGTATTTTTGTTTAGTATTTGTATTTGTACCTTCAGTGTGTTGCGATGCGACTCCGACAGAACCAAACACAGAAGCTGCAGAGCCTGAACCTGATGAAGCTCAGACTGAAGCCCTGCAACACAAAGAGCACCCTGAAGGGGGCGCTAAACCTGCACACAGTCCTGAAGGGGGCGCTAAACCTGCACACAGTCCTGAAAGGGGCGCTAAAACTGCACACAGTCCTGAAGGGGGCGCTAAACCTGCACACAGTCCTGAAAGGGGCGCTAAACCTGCACACAGTCCTGAAGGGGGCGCAAAACCTGCACACAGTCCTGAAGGGGCGCTAAACCTGCACACAGTCCTGAAAGGGGCGCTAAAACCTGCACACAGTCCTGAAGGGGGCGCTAACCTGCACACAGTCCTGAAGGGCGCCTGCACACAGTCCTGAAGGGGCGCAAAACCTGCACACAGTCCTGAAGGGGGCGCTAAACCTGCACACAGTCCTGAAGGGGGCGCTAAAACCTGCACACAGTCCTGAAGGGGGCGCTAAACCTGCACACAGTCCTGAAGGGGGCGCTAAAACCTGCACACAGTCCTGAAGGGGCGCTAAACCTGCACACAGTCCTGAAGGGGGCGCAAAACCTGCACACAGTCCTGAAGGGGGCGCAAAACCTGCACACAGTCCTGAAGGGGGCGCTAAACCTGCACACAGTCCTGAAGGGGGCGCTAAACCTGCACACAGTCCTGAAGGGGGCGCTAAACCTGCACACAGTCCTGAAAGGGGCGCTAAAACCTGCACACAGTCCTGAAGGGGGCGCTAAACCTGCACACAGTCCTGAAGGGGGCGCTAAACCTGCACACAGTCTGAAGGGGGCGCTAAACCTGCACACAGTCCTGAAGGGGCTAAACCTGCACACAGTCCTGAAGGGGGCGCTAAACCTGCACACAGTCCTGAAGGGGGCGCTAAACCTGCACACAGTCCTGAAGGGGGCGCTAAACCTGCACACAGTCCTGAAGGGGGCGCTAAACCTGCACACAGTCTGAAGGGGGCGCAAAACCTGCACACAGTCCTGAAGGGGGCGCTAACCTGCACACAGTCCTGAAGGGGCGCTAAACCTGCACACAGTCCTGAAGGGGCGGCAAAACCTGCACACAGTCCTGAAGGGGGCTAAACCTGCACACAGTCCTGAAGGGGGCGCTAAACCTGCACACAGTCCTGAAGGGGCGCTAAACCTGCACTGAAGGGGGCGTCCTGCACATCCTGAAGGGGCGCTAAACCTGCACACAGTCCTGAAGGGGGCGCTAAACCTGCACACAGTCCTGAAGGGGGCGCTGCACACAAACCTGCACACAGTCCTGAAGGGGCGCTAAACCTGCACACAGTCCTGAAGGGGGCGCTAAACCTGCACACAGTCCTGAAGGGGGCGCTAAACCTGCACACAGTCCTGAAAGGGGCGCTGACAGTCTGGGGGCGCTAAACCTGCACACAGTGAAGGGGGCGCTAAACTGCACAGAAGGGGCGCTAAACCTGCACAAGTCCTGAAGGGGCGCTAAAACCTGCACACAGTCCTGAAGGGCGCTAAACCTGAAGGGGGCGCTAAACCTGCACACAGTCCTGAAGGGGCGCTAAACCTGCACACAGTCCTGAAGGGGCGCTAAACCTGCACAGTCCTGAAGGGGTGCTAAGCAGGACTGAAGCAGGACTAAAGCAGGACTAAAGCGGGTCCAAACCAGGTCTAAAGCAGGTCCAAAGCAGGTCTAAAGCAGGACCGAAGCAGGTCCGAAGCAGGTCCAAACCAGGTCCAAACCAGGTCTAAAGCAGGACTAAAGCAGGACTGAAGCAGGACTAAAGCAGGACTAACCCAGGTCTAAAGCGGGTCCAAACCAGGTCTAAACTGGACTGAAGCAGGTCTGAAGCAGGACTAAAGCGGGTCTAAAGCAGGACTAAAGCAGGTCTAAATCCAGTCTACCCACAGTCTTACCCATGATGCTCTTGAGTGTCTGTGTGGTTGCGTGTCCAGCAGGGGGCAGGGCAGTTCTCTGATGAACAGTTTCAGGAGTCCAGCTGCGTCCACAGGTCTGAGTTCAGACCAGACAAAGTCAGCACTGCACCGGTCCAGGTCCCTGCGCAAAGACTGGACAGAGCAAAGTCACCTGGATCTGGTTTGTACCTAGTCTGGGTCTGGACCAGTGTCCTGTCGAGTTGTTTCAGAGGAAACTATTCATGTCGAGGCACGTAATGACATGTTCTACAGTGTTGTTGAACTGAAGCATAAAATTATCTCAAACTGAAGGTGGCGCTAACACACACATAGAGTTCTGAATTGGGCGCTCAAACTAGACTTCCTAGACTAGCCTAGCTAGAGCGATATCGTTTATCCTAATATCAAGGACCCCCAAACACTATATGACACTATATGAGTTGTGCTAAAAAATCTCTTTGACAGGGAACGTATCTCTTAATTATATCTACTTTAACGCAGACTGCACAGGCCGAAACCTAACCCCTCCACTGCGCTAACCCTCCACTGCGCTAACCCTCCACTGCGCTAACCCTTCACTGCGCTAACCCTAAACGCCTCCACTGCGCTAACCTCCACTGCGCTAACCCTCCACTGCGCTAACCCTCCTAACCCTCCACTGCGCTAACTCACTGCGCTCCCGCTAACCCTAACCCTCCACTGCGCTAACCCTCCACTGCGCTAAACCTTCCCCGCTAACCCACTGCCTAACCCTCCACTGCGTAACCCTCCACTGCCTAACCCTTCACCGCAACCCTCCACTGCGCTAACCCTCCACTGCGCTAACCCTCCACTGCGCTAACCCTCCACTGCGCTAACCCTCCACTCCTAACTGAGCTAAACCTCCACTCAAACCCTCCACTGCGCTAACCCTCCACTGCGCTAACCTCCACTGGCGCTAACCCTCCACTGCGCTAACCCCCACTGCGCTAACCCTCCACTGCGCTAACCACTAACTCGCTGCCTTCCACTGCGGCTGGCCCCTGCGCTAACTACCTAACCCTCACTGCGCACCTTCCAACTGCGCTAACCTAACCCTCCACTGCGCTAACCCTCCACCCTAACACCCTAACCTCCACTGCGCTAACCCTAAACCCTCCACTGCGCTAACTAACCTCCACTGTGCTAACCTTCCACTGCGTAAACCCTAACCCACCACGCACAAACCTCCACTGCTAACCTCGCCGCCTAACCCTAACTGCGCTAACCCTTCACTGCGCTAACCCTCCACTAAGCTAACCCTAACCCTCCACTGCCCGCTAACTCCTAAACCCCTTACTCCCTTACTGCGCTAACCCACCTAACCCTCCACTAACCCCCTCCAGTACACTAACCCTAACCCTCCACTGCACTAACCTCCACTGCACTAACCCTCCCTGCACTAACCCCCACTGCACTAACCCTCCACTGCACTAACCCTAACCCTTCACTCACTAACCCTAACCCTGCTAACCCTACCTCTCACTACCCTAACCCTCCACTGCCTAACCCTAACCCTAACCCTAACCCTCCACTGCACTAACCCTAACCCTCCACTGCACTAACCCTAAAACCCTCACTCCACTAACCCTAACCCTTCACTGCACTAATCTGGTTTGTACCTAGTCTGGGGTCTGGACCAGTGTCCTGTCGAGTTGTTTCAGAGGAAACTATTCATGTCGAGGCACGTAAATGACATGTTCTACAGTGTTGTTGAACTGAAGCATAAAATTATCTCAAACTGAAGGTGCGCTAACACACACATAGAGTTCTGAATTGGGCGCTCAAACTAGACTTCCTAGACTTTAGCCTAGCTAGAGCGATATCGTTTATCCTAATATCAAGGACCCCAAACACTAATGACACTATGTGAGTTGTGCTAAAGAATCTCTTTGACAGGGAACGTATCTCTTAATTATATCTACTTTAACGCAGACTGCACAGGCCCGAAACCTAACCTCCACTGCGCTAACCCTCCACTGCGCTAAACCCCCACTGCGCTAACCCTCCACTGCGCTAACCCTGCGCTAACCCTAACCCTCACTGCGCTAACCTTCCACTGCCGCTAACCCTCCACTGCGCTAACCCTCCACTGCACTAACCCTTCTACTGCGCTAACCCCCCACTGCGCTAACCCTCCACTGCGCTAACCCTCCACTGCGCTAACCCTCACTGCCTAACTAACCTCCACTGCGCTAACCCTACTGCCGCTAACCCTCCACTGCCGCTAACCCTCCACTGCGCTAACCCTTCACTGCGCTAACCCTAACCCTCCACTGCGCTAAACCCTCCACTGCGCTAACCCTCCACTCCTAACCCTCCACTGCGCTAACCCTCCACTGCGCTAACCCTAACCCTCCACTGCCTTCACTGCGCTAACCTCCACTGCGCTAACCCTCCACTGCCTAACCCTCCACTGCCTAACCCTACCTAACTCCGCTAACCCTAACCCACCCTGCACTAACCCTAACCCTCCCTGCGCTAACCCTAACTCCACTAACCCTAACCCTTCACTGCACTAACCCTAACCCTCCACTGCACTAACCCTAACCCTCCACTGCACTACCCTAACCCCCTGCACTAACCCTCCACTGCACTAACCCTAACCCTTCACTGCACTAACCTAACCCTTCACTGCACTAACCCTAACCACACCCTCCACTGGACTAACCCTAACCCTTCACTGCACTAACCCTAACCCTTCACTGCACTAACCCTAACCCTCCACTGGACTAACCCTAACCCTTCACTGCACTAACCCTAACCCTTCACTGGACTAACCCTAACCCTCCACTGCACTAACCCTAACCCTCCACTGCACTAACCCTCCACTGCACTAACCCTAACCCTCCACTGCACTAACCCTAACCCTACATATCGGTGTAATCCCTCATTCATCCAGGAGGGTTCCATTGTAGAAAAAAGATTCAGTTTTTTTCATCTGGACTCTGTTTTTAGAAAAAAACAAAACGTTTCAACTCTCATCCAAGAGTCATTCTCAATCAGAGAAACAAGTCTAAGAACTCTTGTTTATATCCTACTCTGTGAGAGCCCCGCCCACAGGGCGGGACCTCCTGCTAATGGCCCATTGAAACTGGGATGGCCTATTGTTCTATTGTTCCCTGCTTCACCTTGAGTGCCTATTTAGCATCCGAATGCCCAGGGCGTCTCCATGGTTTCAGCAGACCATTATAAACAACTGGAAGGTTGAATCTTAAAACCTCCATTACGATTTAATGAAGGATTCTCTTTTTTAACAAAGATGGCCTCCTTAACTCCTCCTTCAAACATCTCTTCTCCTGAACCTCCACCTCACTGTCTTCAATAGAGTGGTTTGTGGCTTTAAGATGAAGATGCACAGCGCTCTGGGGTCCTGAACTTGAGTGTCTTCTGTGTTGATAAAGCCTCTTGTGCAGTGGCTGTTTAGTCTCCCCTATGTGGCGCTCTTCACAACTTTCTTCACTGCATTGGATAGAATACACTACATTGCTCTGTTTTGGTGTCGGCATCTTGTCCTTAGGGTGAACCAGTTTATGTCTTAACGTGTTCCTGGTTTGAAATAAACAGGGACTTCGTGTTGTCTAAAAATCTTTTGCAGTTTTTCTGACAGTCTGACATAAGACAGAGACATAAGGGACAGAGACATAAGGGACAGAGACATAAGGGACATAAGGAGAACATAAGGGACAGAGACATAAGGGACAGAGACACCCCTTCTTCTTGGTTTCTGTTTCCCTTTTGTCCCTTTTGTCCTGCTTTTTGGTCCTCTTCACTTTGTTCAGAGCCCAAGTCGGGTCTCCACAGGCTGAGAGAGCATTCTGGACGTGTGTTTCCTCTTTCCTCTTGCCTGAGCTCTGAGCTGGTGGGCACCTCTTGCCCTCTGAGCTGGTGGGCTCTTGTGCTCTGTGTTGTAGTGTTCTGATCACCTCCAGTGGTGCTGTAGTGGGTGGTTAGAGCCAAAGAGCAGGTCCTGGTCAGTGGTGTGTGGGTTTCCTATATACTTCTATCTGGAGCTTCCCGTCTTCTCCTCTGATAGTGTAACAATCAAGAAAGGCCAAGCGGTTCTCCTGAGCATCTTCTCTTGTAAACCTGATGTTCAGGTCCACTGCATTGATGTTCTCTGAGAAGACTTCAGCTCTTGTTTCTTCATTGTCACAAAAGTGTCATCCACGTAACGGTACCAAAGACTTGGAGCAGAGCCTGAAAAGGAGGTCTGAGCCTTCTTCTCAAAATGCTCCATGTACAAGTTGGCCACTATGAGAGAGACGGGCGAGCCCAAGGCACAGCCTGAAGAAGTGTGCCCGGAATTGAAAGTATGTGGTGTTCAGACAGACGTGTTCAGGTGTCAGTTTGGTCCTTTCCTGTAGGTGGCGTCCTCCTGCAGTCTCGTCCTCACCGCTGCTACTGCCTCAGAGGTCGGGATGCAAGTGAAGAGGGACACAACATCATAAGAAACCATCAGATCATCTGGGTCCAATTGGAGATGTTTCACTTTGTCCACAAAAGTGTGTGTGTTTTCCACATGATGTTCCGAGTTCCACCAATGGTGCCAAGATGGTTGTTAAATGCTTGGCCACATTGTATGTGATGGAATCTGTGCTGCACACAATGGGTCTGAGTGGAACATTCTCTTTGTGAATGTTGTGAAGGCCATAAATGCATGGAATGGCTTCCCAGGACACAGTCTGTGATACAGAAGCCTGTCTATCACCTCCTCTTCTTCAAGCTTCTGTAAACAGTCTATCACCTTCTTCTTGTAGCCACTGGAGGGTCTCTTTTCAGACGTTCGTATGTGGCTGGGTCCTCGAGCAGGCTGTGGACTTTGGCTTCATAATCAGCTGTGTTAAGAATCACAGTGCAGCGCCCCCTGTCTGCTGGAAGAATGTTTATGCTGTCATCTTTTTGTAGTGCTGAGAGTGCCTTCCTCTCCTCAGATGTGATATTTGAAGGAGGAGGTTTGGCGCTCTTCAGAGCAGCTGTGACCCGTAACCTCAGGTCTGCAGCCTCAGTTTCTGTCATCTTGTTGTTCCTGATGGCTGTTTCTGTGGCTGTGATGTCATCTTCTGTAGGGATGTGTTTAGAAGTAATAGAAAAGTTGAGCCCTTTGGAGAGCACGTCTTCCTCTGCCTGAGACAGGACGCGGTCTGATAGGTTCTTGATCCAATTGTTTTTGCTGGTCTTACTTCGGTCTGTCCCTATACTTCTGTCATGCTGGTCCTTACCTGCTTCCTTTTTATTCAAGAGGATGTTAAACTTCTTGATTTGGCGTTCCTTGCTCTTTCTGTGCTGCGCTTCCTGTGCTGTCTGTGTCAAATCCATCACCCTCTTGAAGGCTTCTTCAGGGAGGACGCTGGTTAATTTCTTCAGCAAAGTTTCTGTTCTGTCTTTCAGGCTAACAATTCTAAAGTTGTTTTCTTGGATCCTTTCACTGAGGACACAGCCACATACGAACGTCTGAAAAGAGACCTGTGGCTACAAGAAGAAGGTGATAGACTGTTTACAGAAGCTTGAAGAAGAGGAGGTGATAGACAGGCTTCTGTATTACAGACTGTGTCCTGGAGAAGCCATTCCATGCATTTATGGCCTTCACAACATTCCCAAAGAGCATGTTCCACTCAGACCCATTGTGTGCAGCACAGATTCCATCACATACAATGTGGCCAAGCATTTAACAACCATCTTGGCACCATTGGTGGAACTCGGAACATCATGTGGAAAACACACACACTTTTGTGGACAAAGTGAAACATCTCCAATTGGACCCAGATGACCTGATGGTTTCTTATGATGTTGTGTCCCTCTTTCACCTGCATCCCGACCTCTGAGGCAGTAGCAGCGGTGAGGACGAGACTGCAGGAAGACACCACCTACAGGAAAGGACCAAACTGACACCTGAACACATCTGCAAACTACTAGACATCTGTCTTAACACCACATACTTTCAATTCCGGGCACACTTCTTCAGGCTGTGCCTTGGGCTCGCCCGTCTCTCTCATAGTGGCCAACTTGTACATGGAGCATTTTGAGAAGAAGGCACTGACCTCCTTTTCAGGCATTGCTCCAAGTCTTTGGTACCGTTACGTGGATGACACTTTTGTGACAATGAAGAAACAAGAGCTGAAGTCTTCTCAGAGAACATCAATGCAGTGGACCTGAACATCAGGTTTACAAAGAGAAGATGCAAAGGAGAACCGCTTGGCCTTTCTTGATTGTTCCACTATCAGAGGAGAAGACGGGAAGCTCCAGATAGAAGTATATAGGAAACCCACACACACTGACCAGGACCTGCTCTTTGGCTCTAACCACCCACTACAGCGCCACCTGGAGGTGATCAGAACACTACAACACAGAGCACAAGCGGTGCCCACCAGCTCAGAGGGCAAGCGGTGCCCACCAGCTCAGAGGGCAAGAGGAAAGAGGAAACACACGTCCGGAATGCTCTCTCAGCCTGTGGAGACCCGACTTGGGCTCTGAACAAAGTGAAGAGGACCAAAAAGCAGGACAAAAGGGACAAAAAGGGAAACAGAACCAAGAAGAAGGGGTGTCTCTGTCCCTTATGTCTCAGGACTGTCAGAAAAACTGCAACGAATTTTTAGACAACACGAAAGTCCCTGTTTATTTCAAACCAGGAACACGTTAAGACAAAAAACTGGTTCACCCTAAGGACAAGATGCCGACACAAAAAACAGAGCAATGTAGTGTATTCTATCCAATGCAGTGAAGAAAGTTGTAAAGAGCGCCACATAGGGGAGACTAAACAGCCACTTCACAAGAGGCTTTATCAACACAGAAGACACTCAAGTTCAGGACCCCAGAGCGCTGTGCATCTTCATCTCAAAGCCACAAACCACTCTATTGAAGACAGTGAGGAGAAGGTTCAGGAGAAGAGATGGTTTGAAAGAGGAGTTAAGGAGGCAATCTTTGTTAAAAAAGAGAATCCTTCATTAAATGGTAATGGAGGTTTAAGATTCAACCTTCCAGTTGTTTATAATGGTCTGCTGAAACCCTGGAGACGCCCTGGGCATTCGGATGCTAAATAGGCACTCAAGGTGAAGCAGGGAACAATAGAACAATAGGCCCATCCCAGTTTCAATGGGCCATTAGCGGAGGTCCCGCCCTGTGGGCGGGGCTCTCACAGAGTAGGATATAAACAAGAGTTCTTAGACTTGTTTCTCTGATTGAGAATGACTCTTGGATGAGAGTTGAAACGTTTTGTTTTTTCTAAAACAGAGTCCAGATGAAACAACTGAATCTTTTTCTACACTAACCCTACATAATTACATGTTGAAATCTGAAAAAAATTCGTTTACTAAATTGAGGGTGAATCTAATTAAGAAAAAACACAAGCTCCGAAAGGCGGAGCTGAAGATTTGAGCTACAGCAGATCAGCTCATCAGGACACCGAGTTCTGGACCGGGTCTGGACCGGGGTCTGGACCGGGTCTGGACCGAGTCTGGACCGGGTCCGGACCGGGTCAGGACCGGGTCCGGACCGGGTCCGGACCGGGTCTGGACCGAGTCTGGACCGGGTCTGGACGGGTCTGGACCGGGTCTGGACCGGGTCAGGACCGAGTCTGGACCGAGTCTGGACCGGGTCTGGACCGGGTCTGGATCGGGTTTAAACTCATTTGTGGATCAAACCTTGAGTCTAGAGATGGAGCCTGAGAGTCTGAGGATTCCTTCCGTCTGAAGTCCAGTCTGTTCCAGAACACTAAGCAGCTGAGACAAACAAACACACAAACAAACAAGCAAACAAACAAACAGTAAACAAAAGACAATTATTAACTGTGAAATGTAATTACTGTCTGGTCCAGCAGGGGGACTGATAGAATAATCTGGTTTGAGTCCAAATGACTTCCAGAGCTAAAGAAACATCTTTCCAAAAACTTGAGACCTTTTCTTTATTGTACTGCAGTAAAAGTACAGCAAAAGTACTTGTACCTTGTTGAAAACCACAGGAGTTTTGATTCCAGGATTTTTTTTTACGGTCGTTTTCCAAAAGAGTTTTCAGAGGAACTCCGAACACTCCACTGTCTGAAAGAAACACAGTCCTGCTTTAGTCCTGATTTAGACCTGTGTTAGTTCTGGTTTAGTCCTGATTCAGACGTGGTCCTTGTCTCACCTCTGGACCTCCTCTTGACCCGGGTCTTGGTCTTGGATGGGTTTCTGCCCCAGACTCTGCAGAAACGTGTGCAGCTCGATGTGAGAGATGAAACCAATGTTCCTCAGGTCCAGTTCAGAAAGATCTTCAGCCACAGAGAGTCCAGAGTCCAAATTGAACCAGGACTTGAGCAGGACCAAGAGAGAGAAAGTTTAGGACTACACAAGAACTAAACCAGGACTAGGCCGGGATTAAAACAGAATTGAAAGCGAGTTAGTTGGATAAATAACCTGCTCAGACCTTCAAAAATCTAAATCTGCAAGTGACTTTGGACCCGGACCAGGCTCAGGTCTGGAGAAGGTCCATAAAAGAGTCACGGCCCCAGGACAAGATGACGACACAAAAACAGAGCAATGTAGTGTATTCTATCCAATGCAGTTAAGAAAGTTGTAAAGAGCGCCACATAGTGAGACTAAACAGCCACTTCTCAAGAGGCTTTATCAGCACAGAAGACACTCGAGTTCAGGACCCCAGAGCGCTGTGCATCTTCATCTTAAAGCCACAAACCACTCTATTGAAGACAGTGAGGAGAAGGTTCTGAGCAGGAGAAGAGATGTTTGAAGGAGGAGTTAAGGAGGAGTTAAGGAGGAGTGATGGAGGAGTGATGGAGGAGTTAAGGAGGAGTGAAGGAGGAGTTGAGGAGTGAAGGAGGAGTGAAGGAGGAGTGAAGGAGGAGTGAGGAGTGAAGGAGGAGTGAAGGAGGAGTGAAGGAGGAGTGAAGGAGGAGTGAAGGAGGAGGAGGAGAGTGAAGGAGGAGTTAAGGAGGAGTTAAGGAGGAGTGAAGGAGGAGTGTTAATAAAGAGAATCCTTCCTTAAACCGTAATGGAGGTTTAAGATCCAGCCTTCCCGTTGTTTATAATAGTTTGTTGAAACCATGGAGACGCCCGAGGCATTCGGACGCTAATTAGGCACTCAGTGATGAGGGAGCCAAAGTCATGTTACAATAGGATGTCCATTACAGGGCTCTTAGTAAACAAAGAGAGTAGTCTTAAGTGAAACCAATAACTCCCTTTATCAGGAGGTCCCGCCCTGTGGGCGGGGCTGACACAGTTCCCAGACTTGATTCACAGATTGAGAATGACTCTTGGACGAGAGTCGAAACGTTTTGTTCTACACAACATAAATAACCTAAACTAAACTAAACACAGAGGAGCATCCAGGCCAAAAAGTGTGTTTTTTATAACTTCTCTGCTCCATCAAAACACATCTTCTTTTATATTTGTAAATGAGCCAGTCACAATCACTGTAAATCCTGTGACGCCACAGTGAGTTTACACCTGCTTTTGGGACATGCTTCTTCATCTTCATCATCGGGCTGAACGGTGGCAGACTGGTTAAAGCTATGTCTCTGTGTGTTCAGCTGTGTCCATGCTGAAACGCGCCTACGGCCCAAAGTCTCTGCAATAGGCTCCAGTCACCCGTGACCCCTGAGGGGAACAAGCGGTAGAATTCATGAAAGAAAAGAAAATAATCTTGATAAAGCAGAGAGATGCTTGTACCATGTACCAGAATCAGAACCAGAACCAGAACCAGAATCAGAATCAGAAAGGGTTTATTGCCATTGTCAATGAACAAACTTCACAGACGTAGTAACTCTCCTCGGCCTTAAGGTGCAACATAAAGGGGGGAGGTGGGGGGGGCCAGGTTTGGGTTGGCGGAGGTGGCCACCGTGGGGCAGGGGGTGGTCACATCAAACCTGGAGTAGAAGGTGTTAAGTTGCTCAGCCAGTTTCCGGTTTCTGCAGCAGGGGGGGCTCGGGGCTTATGGTTGGTGAGAAGCCGGAGGCCCCCCCACACGAACTTTAATAAACTGTCTGTCCTTTGGTCGTTCGTGACTGAGATCACCCAGGATAATACACAAGGGGTCCGAGAAGGTCCGCTCCACACTCAGGATCTGGTCCGCGAGCGCGCGCTGTGGCTAGAGACAGCGCGCGCCTGTGCCACGTGCACGTTTGCCACTCGGTTGAATGTAAAACAACAGCCAGAATGATATGAATGAACTCACGTGGAGAGCAAGAATGGTTTGAAGTTCATGAAGAAAAGTCTCTGTTTCGTCTCATCAGCAGCTCCTCCAGTTCGACCATTTTGTTGGAGAGTGATACTGCGAAACGTTGGAGAGGAAAATCCCAGGTAAGGGGTCCGTGTGCCCCGTCTCCTGAGCAGCGCACGAGGACCCCCGAGCATTTTCCTCACCTGCCGTACGGTCTCACTCTTTTAGCTAAAAGAAGGACTAATTCAGCAGCAGAAGCCTAAAAAAAACTGGAACTAGGTCCGTAGGAGTTGTGGTTCAGAAGGACAAGAGCTCTTCACGTGGCGTTGAGAGCAGACACCACAATTTACACACAAAAACAGACAAAAACAAAGACCACCTGAAGACCAGGGCGCCCTGAATGGACCTCAACTGGACCTGAAGTGGACATGGACCTCAACTTGACCTAGTCCTCAAATGGACCTGAAATGGACCTGCACCTCAAACTGACACTGACATCACACTCACCTCAGGCTCCTCTGCCTCGTCGTCATGGAAACAAACGCAGTCCGGACAGGTCCCACCCCCTCTGTGCTCGGCCACGCCCTCTGAGTAAGGCGTGTCCCTGATCAGCCAATCAGTAGCTCTGCTGGGCTGAGGGAGTGGAGAATGAGGTGGAGAGGGCGGGGCTTCAATGATCAATACCGAAAGAGACGGACGAGTCTGAGAATGAGCTAAAGAAAGAGAGAAGCGAGAGAAGTTGAAGTTTGTACTGCAGTAGTGGTAGTATTAGTACTGCAGTAGTGGTAGTATTAGTACTGCAGTAGTATTAGTACTGCAGTAGTATTAGTACTGCAGTAGTGGTAGTATTAGTACTGCAGTAGTGGTAGTATTAGTACTGCAGTAGTATTAGTACTGCAGTAGTATTAGTACTGCAGTAGTGGTAGTATTAGTGCAGTAGTGTTAGTACTGCAGTAGTATTAGTAGTAGTGGTAGTATTAGTACTGCAGTAGTAGTAGTAGTTAGTACTGCAGTAGTATTAGTACTGCAGTAGTGTATTAGTACTAGTATTAGTACTGCAGTAGTGGTAGTACTGCAGTAGTAGTAGTACTGCAGTAGTATTAGTACTGCAGCGGTAGTAGTATTAGTACTGCAGTAGCAGTAGTATTAGTACTGCAGTAGTAATATTAGTACTGTAGTAGTAGTAGTAGTAGTATTTGTACTGCAGTAGTAGTAGTAGTAGTATTAGTACTGCAGTAGTAGTAGTAGTATTAGTACTGCAGTGGTAGTAGTATTAGTACTGCAGAAGTAGTAGTATTAGTACTGCAGTAGTAGTAATATTTGTACTGCAGTAGTAGCAGAAGTAGTATTTGTACTGCAGTAGTAGTAGTAGTAGTGCAGTAGTAGTATTAGTACTGCAGTAGTATTAGTACTGTAGTAGTGGTAGTACTGCAGTAGTGGTAGTATTAGTACTGCAGTAGTGTTAGTACTGCAGTAGTGTTAGTACTGCAGTAGTGGTAGTATTAGTACTGCAGTAGTGGTAGTACTGCAGTAGTATTAGTACTGCAGTAGTGGTAGTACTGCAGTAGTATTAGTACTGCAGTAGTATTAGTACTGCAGCGGTAGTAGTATTAGTACTGCAGCAGCAGTAGCAGTAGTACTGCAGTAGTAGTAGTAGTAGTATTAGTACAGTAGTAGTAGTAGTAGTAGTAGTAGTAGTAGTAGTAGTAGTAGTAGTAGTCTAGTAGTAGTAGTAGTAGTAGTAGTAGTAGTATTAGTACTGCAGTAGTAGTAGTAGTATTAGTACTGCAGAAGTAGTAGTATTAGTACTGCAGTAGTAGCAGAAGTAGTATTTGTACTGCAGTAGTAGTAGTAGTAGTGCAGTAGTAGTATTAGTACTGCAGTAGTATTAGTACTGCAGTAGTATTAGTACTGTAGTAGTATTAGTACTGCAGTAGTAGTAATATTTGTACTGCAGTTGTAGTAGTAGTATTTGTACTGCAGTAGTAGTAGAAGTAGTATTTGTACTGCAGTAGTAGTAGTATTTGTACTGCAGTAGTAGTAGTATTAGTACTGCAGTGGTAGTAGTAGTAGTATTTGTACTGCAGTACTCGTACCTCTGGCTTTATGGCGGCGAATCGTTCTCGTTGTCGTGTGGAATCGTTTTGGAGCCGAGTCTGAGTCTGAGTCCGTCTGAAACAGAACCAAACCAGGACTAAACCAGGACTAAACCAGGACTAAACCAGGACTAAACCAGGACTAATCACTAAATCAGGTCTAAAAAAGGGCTAAAAAAAGAAAAATGAAATAAGAAAACGTATGAGGCTAACAGGCCCGAGGCTAACATAGCAACAGCCCGCTCTAGCCGCTAAGCAACGGGGCCGACCCGAAGTGGGGTCTCCAAGCTCACACTTGTCCAAAGGTGGAGAGGAGATCCCCTGACACCGCCTGGCCATTATGACACATGACATTAAATGTGTCCAGTTCTTTGTGAGGACTGGAACCAGTGGCCAGGGGTCTTTCGGAGCCCCTTCATTAGGAATGGACTTCCCTCCACTTTTTGGTCATTTGTATGATCAGGTTTTGGGTTTGACGCACATTTTCAGCATGAACCTTACATTTTCATCTGATTCTTTTGCTCATTTGTTGTGTTCAACCAGAGAGAACATTCAGAATCTATCAATGGAAAAATCAATCCAATGGCATCACATTTTTTACAAGCAGCATCCTTTAACAACAAAAGAAAGAATAGACATTACATTTTTACCAAAAATACATTTGAATAACATTGAACATCAAAAACTAACCACATTTTGTTATAATTATATATCATTTTGAACAGCGTTTTGAATGTACGGACAAAGAGGGCAGATATGTACTGATTACAGGAAGTATGAATGGAAAGGTCTTTACTCTGCTGAAGTTGTATGCTCCACCAGGGGGCGATATCACCTTTTATTTTTATTTAAATGTTTTATCTTATAGTAGATGTTTCTTTAACGTCATTTTGGTTCATAGATGTTGCTTTATCATTGTTCAGTGTTTTATGTTTCAAAGCAAGTTCCTCTGTTTGTGAACCATTGGCAATGGCAATAACCCTTTCATATTCTGATTCCATTCTCATTCTATACAGACATTATGGAACTGATTGTAAACCACTCTGAGGGAACTCTAATCTGTGGTGGCGATTGGAATCTTCACACTCAGCCTACATTAGACGTGTTGAACTCAAGAAGCTCTGGAGGAACAATGAATAAGAAGTTCTGTAAATGAATGAAGATAGGACTGATTGGCATCTGGAGGGAGATGAACCCTAGGGCACACCAGTGTACCCATTTCTCTAATCCACATACACATATTCCAGAATAGACTTTCTTTATCTTCAATAGTGCTAAACCCTAACCCTAAATCCCTGAGGCAGATTTAGGCACAATAGACCTCAGTGATCATGCTCCTGTTGACATCTCTGTAGACCTGGAGGAAAGAGGAAGAACACACTTTGGAGGTTCAATGCCAGCCAGCTTAACGACCCTTTGTTTAAGGACAAAATGTCAAAAGAAATTAAGATCTAGCTTGAAGTAAATTATGTTGGGGAGATTTCCCCGCCAATCCTCTGGGATGGTTCCAAAGCAGTTCTGAGAGGAAAAATTATAGTCATCGCTTCCGAAAAAAAAGAAACGAAGAGAGAAAAGCTAAATGATCTGCAGGGAAAAAAAAAAAATTGTTGGAGAAAAGCCATGCCAAGATGAGGTGTCCTCGGGAAATTATAACAATAAGAAGAGAAATGAATGACCTGACTTCACAGGAAATAGTTAAGAAAATGCTCTTTACCAAACAAAGAGATTATGAGATCAGAATGTTCTAAATTACTCTCTTGGAAACTTAAAAAACAACAAACAAAGGAAGAGGGGAAGGACCAACTGGACTGTGCCTCACACAGACCCATCTCAGTCCTGAATGTGGACTATCGTTTATACGCCTCAATTCTGTCCAAAAGAACGGACCAAATCCTCCCAAATGTGATCCACAATGATCAGACCGGATTTAAGACCAAACGACAAACTCAAGACAACATCAGACCATCTTTACACACAATGAGCCAAACACACACACAACAAGACAAAGTGTGATAAGAAGTCTGGACCTGAGAAGGTTTGGATTCTGTGAGCTGGACTTATTTATTTAAAGTGCTGAGCACATTTAAAACCGACGAGTTACGATGGTCCATCATCAAGAAGTAAAATCAATGGTCATCTGACAGATCCACGGACTCTGGAGAGAGGCGTGACACAGGGCTGTGCCTGGCCCCTCCTCCTGTTTGCTTTGTATTTGGAAACATTGGCCTCATTTATTAGACAATCAGAAACAGTTCACGATGTTGAACAGAACATTTTCTGCTGCAGATGATGTTCTATTGTCTATTATCTGTCCAAACCCAGCGCGATGCATTTTCTCATTCTGGCGCCCCCTTCTGTCCTTTAAAAAGACACCCATTTAAATGGCAAACAGAATCTCTTAGATATTTCGGTGTGGTCCTCCATTGAGACCTAACAACAATGATGGAGACAAATTACACTTTTTTACTACTATAAAAAAAGATCTTGAAAAATGTGACCTCATGTGACCCAGACTTAAGTCTAAATCAAAGGATTCAAACTATAACATATCTTTTTCCCTAGATTTCCCGATTTCCAAACTGATTTTACAATCATCGAAAGAAAACGGAGTCTGGGGTTTTCCATGTTTGAAAAGTCACTTTGCTCAGAGCGTTTGAACTGTTGTGCCTCATCATGTCGTTGCCCCGCCCGGGACGCGTTGCCCCGCCCGGGACGCGTTGCCCCGCCCGGGACGCGTTGCCCCGCCCGGGACGCGTTGCCCCGCCCGGGACGCGTTGCCCCACCCGGGACGCGTTGCCCCGCCCAGTCCGCTCCCACCCTCAGGCCCCTCACATTGGCTTCCACTCTGTCGAGCCCGACATTTCACGTGACAAAAGCTCTGTTCAAAGTGTAATAAAGTACACACTTGATATATTTCTTGTAATACCAAGAGAATGGTATTCTGGTCAGTTGTCCACAAGGTCTTTCCAGGTCAGGTTCTCGCCCAGACTCTGCTGGATTGGACATGTGTCAATTACAACTCATCAATGTTGATTTTAAAGCCACTAAAACCACTAGGTGCAGATAATCCTACACTGGCTGAAGTTCTTGGTGAATGAGATGTTTCGTGAAGAGAACATTGTTGGAGTAAATTATTGGGATTCAAAACAAAGTGTTTTCTGGGCTGTAGATTGTGAAGCGAGAACCTTCTGACCAAAAGTTTTAACTGGATGTCACCTCTGATTGGCTGTTACCTGAGTGAAGATGTGGCGCACGTCTGTGATTGGTCGGTTGCGTTGCCGTAGCGTTTGGCTATAGTTGTCAAGTCGCCGTCGCACTGTGTCAGTTTGACGTCGTGTTAGAGTGGACAACAGCGCCTCCACTGGCCCTGAGCGGTGCTCCAGGTCCTCCAGGTCCCCCAGGTCCCTCAGGTCTTTCAGGTCCTCAGAATCCTGGTCCTGGGTCAGAGCCGACAGTCCAGACTGAACCAGCCATGCCTCGTCCAGCTCCAGCTCTGAACAACAAACACTCTTTTACAAACAAACCAAAGTGTGTTCCACAGACCTGAGCATGGCGAGTCGAGTCGTGACCTGAAGCCGGTGGGTTTGAGGGGGAAGTTATACATCGGATCTAGTGGATTTGTCAGTTATTGTGTGAGAAGCATGCAGGACGAACCCTGGACTAAACCTGGACTAAACCAAGTTATGCAGATGTTCAGCTCTGCCCCCTTCTGCTGGTCAGGTCATGACCTGGTGCACCTCCGACTATGGGCCTTTAGTGAAATGTCAGGTCGTGAGGGTGGGGCCAGTGAGAAGATGGACAGGTTTGTCTGAGTGTCATTGTTTCCATTTGCCTGATGTCTGTCCCTATCTCAGTCCAGTCCGTCATCGTTGGTGTCGTCCATTTCTTTGTGATTGCCTTTTTTCCTGCCGCCAAAAGTACATTCCAAAAGTATCCATGTCTTGTGTCCATGGCAGGAGTTCTAAAGTTCAGAGGGAAATGTCAAAAACAGTCTGCAGAGCGCTGTGAACTTCAGTCACATCGGGACAGTCCCAGAACATGTGACAGTGGTTTGCCTCCTGGTGGCGCTGTTTCTCCAACAGTTGCATTTCCCTGTGAATAATGAGCACTTTGACCTGGAGTTCTGAATTCAATTCAATTTATGTTTGTAACGCCCAAAATTACAACAGTAGTGGTCTCGAGGGGCTACAGTGGAAAACAAAATAAACAGTGTTCATAAGGACTTGGAAATGTCCCAGCGTCCTGTGTCCTTAGACACATGTCCCAAGCCCCCCTGTCCTTAGACCCTCCTTCTCAGCCAGGAAAAACTACCAAACCTCTTTGGGACAAAGTAGAAACCTGGAGAAGTTCCACAGTGAAGGAGAGATCCCACTCCCTCGGACGGACAGGAGGACGAGAGAGAGACAGAGGAGCTGGACCCACTCAGGAGGAGAACCAATATGAAGAAACGTCTCCAAACATGTGACGGTGAGCTCCTCCCACTGGGAAGAACATATATTTTCCCATTCTTTGTTAGTGAAATTAAAAGGAGGAGTGAGGGAAGGATGGAGCGTGAGATTGACAGGCGGATCGGTGCAGCGTCTGCAGTGATGCGGCCGCTGCATCGGACTGTTGTGGTAAAGAAGGAGCTGAGTCCAAAGACAAAGCTCTCGATTTACCGGTCAATCTACGTTCCTCCTTCACCTTTGGTCAGGAGCTTTGGGTAGTGACCGAAAGGACAAGATCGCGGATACAAGCGGTCGAAATGAGTTTCGACCAGTTTTATACAGCAACTTGGGAGGTTTGGTGGTCACACCAGATACTGACAGGTGTCTCCCCCGGACCCCCCCAATAAAGCAAACCTGAGCATTTCAGAGTGGTCCGTGAGTGTAGCCAGCCTGAGGCACACCTTCAGCATCTTGGTACACGTGAGGTGGGATGGATTATTCATATGAACTTCTCAGTATAACTGATAAACTGATTTTGAAAGCAGGTTTTACCGTCCAGACTCTTCCTCTCTTCTTCTTCCTCCTCCTCCTCTTCCTCGATACTCTGCACTTCCCTCCAGTACGTCTCCATGGCGACGCGCCTAGAGTCACAGGTCATTGAGGGGCGCGGGGCAGAGTCTGCGGACAGCATCTGTGAGTGGCAGAGTCGTTAGCTCAAACATAAGAGTCAGGACGAGAACCTCCAGAGGAGACCAGAACCTCCTCCTCCAGAGGAGAATGGCGTTAGAACCAGAACCTTCTTCTCCAGAGGAGATCAGAACCTCCTCCAGAGGAGAATGGAGTTAGGACCAGAACCTTCTTCTCCAGAGGAGACCAGAACCTCATCCTCCAGAGGAGAATGGAGTTAGGACCAGAACCTTCTTCTCCAGAGGAGACCAGAACCTCCTCCTTCAGAGGATACTTGAGTCTGGACCAGAACCTCCTCCAGAGGATACTTGAGTCTGGACCAGAACCTTCTCCTCCAGAGGATACTTGAGTCTGGACCAGAACCTCCTCCAGAGGATACTTGAGTCTGGACCAGAACCTCCTCCTTCAGAGGATACTTGAGTCTGGACCAGAGCCTCCTCCAGAGGATACTCGAGTCTGGACCAGAACCTCCTCCAGAGGCTCCTCGAGTCTGGACCAGAACCTCCTCCTGGAGTCATAAGTTTACATGAGGACGTTTGAATGTAAATTGGTGTTTGTTTTTGTATTTTAAACATACATTTTCTGAAAGATCTGCTTTACTTTTGGTCAGAAGCAACAGGAAACAAGCCTCAGCTTTAGACCTGGTTTAGACCTGGTTCAGACCTAGTTCAGACCTGGTTCAGACCTGGTTTAGACCTGGTTCAGACCTGGTTCAGACCTGTTTTAGACCTGGTTCAGACCTGGTTCAGACCTGGTTCAGACCTGTTTTAGACCTGGTTCAGACCTGGTTCAGACCTGGTTCAGACCTGGTTCAGACCTGGTTCAGACCTGGTGTTGTAAACACAAACAGCTCAGATTGTGCTGACTTCTGTTTGTTTGAAAGCTCCATTTCCTCTTAATGGACTCAAGTGTCTCCAGAGACCAGCAGCGATTAGACCAGGTCTAAACCAGGTCTAAACCAGGTCTAAACCAGGTCTAAACCAGGTCTAAACCAGGACTAAACCAGGTCTAAACCAGGACTAAACCAGGTCTAAACCAGGACTAAACCAGGTCATGGTAAGATCCATGTCCAAACCAGGTCTGATTGGCTCTCTCTCTCTCTCAGGTGTATATGGCTCATTGTGTGTAAAGGTGGTCTTGTGTTGTCTTGTGTTTGTCGTTTGGTCTTAAATCCGGTCTGATCATTGTGGATCACATTTGGGAGGATTTGGTCCGTTCTTTTGGACAGAATTAAGGTGTATAAACGATAGTCCACATTCAGAACTGAGATGGGTCTATGTGAGGCACAGTCCAGTGGGTCCTTCCCCTTCTTAGGTTTTTAGGCGATGATGGCTTCCAGTTCAAAGGTGACCACAGGAGTAAGTGTGTGTTTCGAGCTTTAGACCACTCTGAGGTGAACCCGTCGCTCCTGGAAGTTTAGTGTTCTTTAGTCTTTTGATTGCACTTGGAGTTTCAGTAGTTGTTTATGTCAGCTCCTCATTCTTTGTTTTGCTCTTCGGTCGTGGCGGGGAAACTGAGAGTGTCCAAAAAAGATTGTATTTATTTTCTTCTTTGTTTCCTTATATTTTGGTTAAGAGTTTTTTGTAAAAGTATTCACATGATTGATTGTATTTGGTCTTGTTTTGTTAAAATTACATTATTCTTTTTATTTCTAACTCTTGCTCGTATTTTAAAAATACTTCTTTCTGACTGTTGTTCTCTAAGCTTCCAAGCTAATAATTAGTACATTTTGAACCACGTTCATAATGTCTTTGTTTGGTGAAAAGCATTTTTTTATTATTTCCCTTGAGTTCAGGTCATTAATCTCACACTTTGTCTTTTGAATGACCTTTAACCTTTGAGGATCCTTGTTTTCGGCAAGTTTAGCTTCAACAGCTTTAGTTTGTTCTGTAAATCATTACGTTTTTCTGCCTTTGTTTCTTTTTGGTCGCGGCGACAGCAATGACGCTGCCCCTCCAAACGGCCTTAGCTGCAGCCCAGAGACGGGTGGAGAAACTTCACTTGTGGTTTTTTTTCCTTTATTTTTTTTTTTGCGCGTTATTTTACTCGTGAACAATGACAAACGGTTCATCCCCGGTTGTTTTATCGCGTTATCCTTTTCCTCTTCAAACGCTCAATGTCCTTGTCTTCAATTTGTACAAACTGTGGCTCATCGAGTCGGACGAGCGTTAAAACCTCCAAAGTGTGTTTGTGTTCCTGTTCCAGATCTACAGAATGTCAACAGAACCATGAGAACTTAGATCTAACCTAGAACCAAAAAGTGTCTCTCTAGTCCAGACCTCTGTGGGCGTGTACATGTGTATGTTGAAGACATTAGGAATTCATCTCTCAGAATATGGATCAGCCATGTATTCATTTACTAAGATGAACATGTAAGTTCCAGTTGCTCCACAAGGGTTCCTCAGACTGGTTAGCAGAACCACAACTTTTCAGGTATAGAAAGTGGGTCGCCCCCTGTGGAGCATATACATTATTCAGAGTAAACACACTTCCATGAATACCCCCCCCCCCCCCCCCCCCCCCCCCCCCCCCCGCCCCCCCCCCCCCCCCCCCAGCCCCCCCCCCCCCCCCCCCCCCCGTAATCTGCCATCTTTATCTTTGTGTTCAAACTCAGTTCAAAGGCCACGCACCTCTTAGTTTGCCCGTTGTGAGGAAAGAGTAAATAGTAAAGTCTGGTCATAACGAAATTATTTATTTTTATTATGATTTTTCTATGTTCCAAGTCATTTAAATTTGGGTTTCTTCTTGTAGGTAGTAATAATATCATTTAATTTCTCATCTGTGGCAATATCTTTGACAGCTTAATTGGACTCAATGGCATTAAAGAATTAAAGATACGTTTCGTAACTTTCAGAGCCCATTGTTAAAACATGTTGGAAAATCAGTCTTGTAATTCTGCTTTTTTTTGTTTTTTTTTCCGCAGCTCTCTGGTCCAACACAACACGTCAAACACAGGAACCAGCCAAAAACGGAACACAACAGAACAAACAAAATGCAACAAAAAAAAGAGCTCAAAGCCCAAAATATGCAAAGACCATCAGACTGAGCCAAAGGGAGATCAGAGGTGGAGGGCAAACTATTTCGAGGTAAAAGTAGGCCCTCTGGTGCTGTTGATATAACTCTTTCCCTGGGTATTATAAAACTAAAGTTGGGACCACACTGGCCTCACATTCGGCACATGCTCACGGTTCCAGTAACAGATCCAGTGTCCTTTCATTTGGAATAAAAGAAATTAAAAAGGGAGAAAATGTCGACCAGATCTGTATTGATTTGGCCAATGCCAAACGCCTCTCTGCGTTGTGTGAATCTTTATATTTTATAGTGCTTCGTGATAAAGCAGAGCGTATTCAACAATCCTCTTCTCTCTCAGGAGGATTTCACCAGAACAAAAGCTTAGCGTTTATTGGCCACTTGCCCCCGAGTTGGGGCATGTTGATCCGGGTCGGCCCGCGGGAGACTTCAGCTCATGACACGCGTTTATCACTAAAGTGGTAGACTTCAGCATCAGTAGGGTCTTGACGCTGCGTTCGTTAACTTCAAGACCCCAGCAGAGCCAAGGGCCGAGGTGGTGGTGTTGCAGTGATCTCACACCAGAAGCCCACTCTTTGAGTCCTAAATTAATGTCTTTGTCGCTATTTGAAAGCGTCATGTGATCAATCACATGTCCAAATTGGAAACCAAAAAGGAGTCCTGTTCTGGATCCTCTAAAGACCCCTTGTCCCTGATTCAGATTTTTAATAGATTCTCAGACTTATATCAAACCTGGTGTTAGACTGGATAAAGTAGTGATAGTTGGAGATTTCAATATCCACGTGAACGATACGATAAGTCTCAGTCATTCTTTCATCGCCCTGTTAGAGAGCGTTGGGTTTCAATCAGAATGTAAATAAAGCGACTCACAGTCAGAAGCACACTCTAGATCTTGTTCTAACATATGGAATAGAGATGAGTGACCTCATTGTCTTCCCTCAAAACCCTAAACTGTCAGATCATTTCCTAATTCACCTTTCAGTTTGTTCTAAAAGATTATCCAACCCCACAGAATAAAGTCATAATGAAAAGACAATATCAGAAAAATCTCAAAGTTCAAAGAAATAATAGAGCCAATATTCAGCGACATGCCATGTTGATGATGTCATGTGATCCTGTCATGTGATCATGTCATGTGATCATGTCATGTGATCTGTCATGTGATCATGCCATGTGATCATGTCATGTGATCCTGTCATGTGATCCTGTCATGTGATCATGTCATTTGATCATGTCATTTGATCCTGTCATGTGATCCTGTCATGTGATCCTGTCATGTGATCCTGTCATGTATCTGTCATGCGATCCTGTCATGCGATCCTGTCATGTGATCTGTCATGTGATCCTGTCATGTGATCTGTCATGTGATCCTGTCATGCGATCCTGTCATGCGATCCTGTCATGCGATCATGTCATTTGATCTTGTCATGTGATCCTGTCATGTGATCCTGTCATGCGATCCTGTCATGTGATCTGTCATGTGATCCTGTCATGCGATCCTGTCATCTCCGATCCTGTCATGCGATCCTGTCATGCGATCCTGTCATGCGATCATGTCATGTGATCCTGTCATGTGACATGCGCCTCCCCATGGTACAATGAAGAACTGCGTTCACGTAAACAAAGAGTTTGAAAATTAGAAAGACCCTTTGGTCGCTCCCACACGGAGGAATCCCTAAAAGCATGGAAAATCTGCCTAATGTCCTATAAGCAGGCTCTGCGTAAGGCCCAAAGCAGAGACTATTAAAATTTAATAGAAGTCAACTAAAATAACACTAGATTTCTTTTCAGCGTCAGGGAAACAAAACTGTCAGTAGAGCCGTCATTCCCAGCCGCTCTCAGCTCTGATGATTTTCTTCTATTTTTTTTAAGAATAAAATAAAAACAATCGGAGATGAATGAGAGTAAATGACTCCCACTATTGGCCCTGAACAAGCCCAAGGTCAAAGGGCAGAGGTTAAGTTTTAAACTTTCTTTGACTCACATGTTTCAGAATGACCACTGCCATGACTCACATGTTTCAGAATGACCTCTGCCATGACTCACATGTTTCAGACTGACCGCTGCCATGACTCACATGTTTCAGAATGACCGCTGGCCATGACTCACATGTTTCAGAATGACCTCTGCCATGACTCACATGTTTTAGAATGACTGCTGCCATGACTCACATGTTTCAGAATGATCACTGCCATGACTCACATGTTTCAGACTGACTGTCTGCCATGACTCACATGTTTCGGAAGGACCGCTGCCATGACTCACATGTTTCAGACTGACCGCTGCCATGACTCACATGTTGTCAGACTGGACCGCTGCCATGACTCACATGTTTCAGAAGGACCTCTGCCAATGACTCAAATGTTTCAGAATGACCACTGCCATGACTCACATGTTCAGAATGACCGCTGCCATGACTCACATGTGTTCAGACTGACCTCTGCCATGACTCAACATGTTTCAGAAGGACCGCTGCCATGACTCACATGTTTCAGAATTACCGCTGCCATGAGCCTCACTGTTTCAGAATGACCTCTGGCCATGACTTCACATGTTTCAGAATGACCGCTGCCATGACTCACATGTTTCTAGACTGACCTTCTGCCATGACTCACATGTTTCAGAAGGACCGCTGCCATGACTCCATGTCAGAATGACCTGCTACATGTCAGAATGACCTCTGCCATGACTCACATGTTTCAGAATGACCGCTGCCATGACTCACATGTTTCAGAATGACCGCGTGCCAAAATGACTCACATGTTTCAGAAGGACCTCTGCCATGACTCACATGTTTCGAAGACCTCGTGCCATGACTCACATGTTTCAGAATGCACCGCTGCCATGACTCACATGTTCAGAATGACCTCTGCCATGACTCACATATTTCAGAATGACCGCTGCCAGACTAACGTTCGACTGACCTCTGCCATGACCTCACATGTTTCAGACTGACCGCTTGCCATCTCACATGTTTCAGAATGACCTCTGCCATGACTCACATGTTCAGAGGACCGCTGCCATGACTCACAGTCAGAGCTGACCGCTGCCATGACTCACATGTTCAGAAGACCGCTGCCATGACTCACATGTTTTCAGAAGACGCTGCCATGACTCACATGTTTCAGGAAGACCTCTGCCATGACTCACATGTTTCAGAATGACCGCTGCCATGACTCACATGTTTCAGACTGACCGCTGCCATGACTCACATGTTTCAGAAGACCTCTCCATGACTACATGTTTAAGAAGACCTTAGCCATGACTCACATGTTTCAAATGACCGCGCCATGACTCACATGTTTCAGAATGACGCTGCCCATGACTCACATGTTTCAGGACTGACCGCTGCCATGACTCACATGTTCAGAAGGACCTCTGCCATGACTCACATGTTTCAGAATGACCGCTGCCATGACTCACATGTTTCAGACTGACCGCTGCATGACTCACATGTTTCAGAGGACCTCTGCCATGACTCACATTTTCAGAAGGACCTCTGCCATGACTCACATGTTTCAAATGACCGTGCCATGACTCACATGTTTCAAATGACGCTGCCATGACTCACATGTTTCAGACTTACCTCTGCCATGACTCACATGTTCAGACTGACCTCTGCCATGACTCACATGTTTCAGAAGGACCTCTCCATGACTCACATGTTTCAGAAAGACCTCTGCATGACTCACATGTTTAAGAAGGACCTCTGCCATGACCTCCACATGTTTCAGAATGACCGCTGCCATGACTCACTTGTTTCAGAATGACCTCTGCCATGACTCACATGTTTCAGAAGGACCGCTGCCATGACTCAGATGTTTCAGACTGACCGCTGCCATGACTCACATGTTTTAGAAGGACCTCCCGCATGACTCGCATGTTTCAAAAGAACTGCTGCCATGACTCACATGTTTCAGAATGACCGTGCCATGACTCACTTGTTTCAGAATGACCTCTGCCATGACTCACATGTTTCAGAAGGACCGCTGCCCAGTGACTCAGATGTTCATATCTGGACCGCTGCCATGACTCACATGTTTCAGACTGACCGCTGCCATGACTCACATGTTTAGAAGGACCTCCGCCATGACTCGCATGTTTCAAAGACTGCTGCCATGACTCACATGTTTCAGAAGACCTCTGCAATGACTTCATATGTTTCAAAAGAACTGCTGCCATGACTCACATGTTTCAGAATGACCGCTGCCATGACTCACATGTTTCAGAAGGACCTCTGCCATGACTCATAGTTTTCAGAAGGACCGCTGCCATCACAGGAAACAATCTAAATATGACATCTTTGGAATGTCCTGACTCGGCTTGAGACGAAGGTAAAAACTACAAATAATTACCAACCAAATGTTGAAGACTCACCCTAAACTTCCCTGACAGAGGATCCAGACAGAGAAGAACCAGGACGAGAACCAGGACTAAGACCAAACTGGACCAGAGTTCAGACCAGAATGATTGAGACGAGCAGTAGAACTGACACGAGACGAGGATGAAGAGGAGGAGACAGGAAGCTTTCAGAAGATGCCTTAAACACCATCAGCATTTAGACTGACAGGACCAGGACTAGGATCAGGACTAGGACTAGGACCTGCCAGGAACCAGGACCAGGACCAGGACCAGGACCTAGGACCAGGACCTGACCAGGACCAGGACCAGGACTAGGACCAGGACCAGGACCTAGGAGCTGTGCAACCACCAGCCAAGATTAGGACCACAGGACCTGACTAAGACCAGGACTAGGACCAGGACCTGACCAAGACCAGGACTAGGACCAGGACTAGGACCAGGACCTGACTAAACAAAGACCAGGACCAGGACCAAACCACGACTAGGACCAGGACCAGGACTAGGACCAGGACCAGGACCAGGACCAAACCAGGACTAGGACCAGGACCTGACCAAGATCAGGACTAGTACCAGGACCTGGACCATGACTAGAACTAGGACTAGGACTAGGACTAGGACCAGGAACGGACCAGGACTAAAGCAAACTAATCAGGTTTTTGAGTGCTTGAATTGTGCGTGACCCGAAAGTGGAACCGGCTCTTGAGCGTTTACAATAAACAGATGATTAATGTATTATTCAGGACATAAAACACACATCACATTAAACAAACCACAGAAGCAGAGGACTTTCCTTTTTATGGACCTTTTTCTGATTCATGGAGTTTAAAAACAATGTCGTTGTGTTTGTCTGGACGAAAACACATGAAGAAATAAACTGTTTATAATGTACAAAACTACACAGTTAGAACATGGAACAAGACAGGGAGATAACATACAAACAGTATAAGTAGTCCTAAACTTGCAGTCCGGCATTACAAACTTTTAATTATTATTTTCAAATTTAGTCCGAAAGTCATTTTCTACATTCTTCAAACGTTCATTATGATGTCATTCCAGTCGTTGGTCGTTGGTGATGTTTGTGTCATCCATTTCTTTGTCATGGCCTTTTTTCCAGTATTTAGAGAAACAGCCCCCGACAGCAAATACAAATATATGTTTGTTGCCATAGGTTACAATGCTTTATGGGGAATATTGTTTTTTGGCAGTCATTTTTCCAGATTATTTTTCAAACGTGCTGTGAATTACCACAAGAAGTCCACATTCCCACAATGCATTGCAAACTATGGTAACTAACCAAAATATGATTTCTGGTATTTTACGAGGCCTTTTTGTGGTAATTCACTGGGAAATTACACCAGAACAGATGCCCGAGCCACCTCAGCAGGAGGAGCAGCGGCTCTACTCCGAGCTCCTCCCGTGTGACTGAGCTCCTCACCCTATCTCTAAGGGAGCGCCCAGCCACGCTACGGAGGAAACTCATTTCAACCGCTTGAACTCAGACTGGTTACGATCTCCTGGACAGTTTTGTCAGTTACAGGTGCAAAGTGAGTCAGCTCTAAGTGTGTAGGTGGTTTGAGGGTTCTTTTTTGCATTGTAGAATTGATAGCATTTTTAATGCCCTGAACTTTGTCATTAAAGAATAATGCAAACTCATTACACTTGGATGTGGAAATGAGTTCTAACGGCAGCTGAGCTGGAGGGTTTGTTCATCTGTTTACTGTGGCAACAGGACACGCCAGTTGTTTCTACAGCTTTCAATTATTTCAGAAAAATATCCTTCTCTAGTTCTACATAAGATGAGGTTGTACATGTACAACTTCTCTCTGTAAATCTCTTTTTGAACCTCTTTCCCCCTTTTCTGTGCCCTGACCGAATCATCATGTCTCCATGGCACCTTCTGCTTATTTTGAACACTTTTAGCCTTCATAGGGACAATGGTGTCGAGAACATTCAAAACACTAGATGTAACAGAGTTTAACAAATCATTTTCAAAGTTAATCATTTCCATAAACAGTTTTCCCGTGCTGTCATTTATGTGTCTCCTCTGAACAACTGCAGGACCAGCCGGAGGTTTGGGAAAAACAGACAGGTCAAAGAAGACACAGACATGATCAGACAGAGCAACATCGACCACATGTTTGAGATATTAACCCCTTTTGTGATTAGAAGATGTGTGCCCTCTACTGTGGGTGGGGCCACTGTGCTGTGGGTGGGGCCACTGTGCTGTGGGTGGGGCCACTGTGCTGTGGGTGGGGCCACTCACGCGCCGAGTAAGACCGAAAGTTTCAAGGACAGCCTGAAGCTCTTTAGCGTTTCTGTCACAAATATTATCAACATGAACATTGAAAGCACCTGTTATGACCATCAAAGTCTGTGCATACGACTGAAACATCTCAGTAAAATTATCAATAAAACTTTGGCAGTGCTGAGGAGGCTTGTATAAAACAATGAAGAGAATGGATGGAGACTGTTTTAGCTCCATTTTAAAGGATACGTACTCAAATGTTGAAAACACCCCAAAGGACAACCTGTGGGTAACTATTTCATCTCTAACAAAAGCACACACACCTCCTCCCTTTTTGTTTTCTCGTGTTTCAGATTCAAACATAAAGTTGGGTGGAGCAGACTCTATTAGAACTAAATTTCCTGTGTTTTTGTCAAGCCATGTTTCAGTTAAAAACATAAAATCAAGATTATAAGAAGAAATAAAATTATTAATTAAGAATGATTTGTAACATAAGGATCTGACATTTAGCACAGCAAGTTTCAGACTAGTTTCAGTGAGACTGGGCGTTATCTTTTTACAGGGAATATGAATCAAATTTCTCAGATTGGGCAGTCTGACTCGCATTTTGTTTTCCCATCTGTGTGATGTTACTACAGAAATAGCACTAGGGGAGGCTGTTTTTGCACAGGGCCCCGTGTTGTTTAGATTTTTAATATGACTATAAGTCCCGGCAACGCTGAGATCTAGTGCATCCTAGCTATGGGAGATACCAGGTGAAAGGCGAGGGGGGATAGGTGGGGTGATATTTGTCTGTGTAGCAACAGTGGGGGGAGAGTTCATCATCGTTGATATCAGAACTCTTGATCTTGCTATTTTAGGCGTGAGTGGAGCCATCTTAATGCCTGATTTGATCAGATATTCAAGATGGCTGGGAAGACCCCTGGGTGAGGGTGGAGATGGAAAGGAGAGTGAGGAATCTGTAGTGGGAGTAGATGTTGCAGGGGGGATCCAGGGCTGCTCTGAGGGCAGGGGCGATGGCGGGGATACTGCCAGGCCCGCCACAGATGGGTCCAAGGCCTTTGATGAGGGCCGTGCAGGAAAGAACTGAAATGACTCCTGCGCTGGCCGCGCTGAAGATTGTTGTGGTGCTGCTGCAGATGAGTCCTTTGCTGGAGGTGGTGGAGGTGATCGTGGAGCAGCTGGAGTTGAATCCTTTGCTGGTGGTGGTGGAGCGGCTGCTAATAAATCCTTTGGTGGAGGCTGTGGTTGTGGTGCTGCTGATGTGTTGAAACATTGGCTCGGTCTCTGGCTGATGGAGCAGGAATTCTTATCTCATTCCTCTCTTCTCTAACTATCTGCTGAGGACCCTGTCCAGGCCCAGTCCAATGCCTCAGAGCGTGAAGCAGGTTCTCTGTCAGCACCCTCACTCCACCTCTACAGAGGTGTGGGCCATTTCTCTTACACAGGTCCTCTCGTTTCCAGAATAGATAGAAGTTCTCAATGTAGTGCAATCCTCTTGTTGCACACTCTTTGGACAGCCATGTGTTCAGCTGAAGCAGCTAAACTTGTTTATCTTCCTGTCGATGTTTGGAAGAGGTCCACTTATGACATCCCCTGAACACTGACGCGGGCAAAGCCTCAGTCTTAATTCTGTTAGCTCTGAGTGCTGCTTTTGACACTGTCGATCATGGGACCCTCTTACAGAGACTAGAGGACTGGGTGGGCATCACTGACACTGCCTAAACTGGTTACAGTCCTATCTGGAAGACAGGAAGTACTTTGTCGAAACTGGTAACTGTGTCTCAGACCAGATGCCCCTGACCTGTGGGGTGCCCCCAAGGGTCAATCCTGGGACTTCCTTCTGTTCAACCTCTACATGCTGCCGTTAGGTCAGTTGATACGCAGCGAGAATGTGTCCTGTCACAATTATGCAGACGACACTCAGATCTATGTTTCCATGACGACAGGTGAATATGGACCAGTGGATTCACTCTGTCACTGCATCCAACAGATCAGTGTGTGGATGAAGAACAACTTTCTCCAGCTGAACTCAGACAAGACTGAAATCCTGGTCTTTGGCCAGAGAAACAAAGAGAAAGTGTTAAGTCTCCTTGAGTCTTTGTGATTGTAATGCCTGGTTTCCCCCTGTTGTGTTGTTGCCTTGCCTCTTCTCTCAGCCGCCTGTTCTTTGTCAGTTGGTCACTAAATTGGGCCAAAGCTCTGTCCAGTTTGTTCTCTAAAGTGCAGATGACTTTCTGAGTTTTTCGGACCTCAGTCTTGAGTTTGTCTCCTCGGCTCAACTCTCCTCCCCTCAGCTCTTCCAACTTCAATTCCATACCAGAGAGCTCTTGTCCAGTAGCTTCTGGCTGTCCCTCTCTTTATCGAAGTCCACCTCGATGAGTTGAATCTGGTCCAGTAAAGTCTTGTGTTCCTGGGCCTCCTCCTGGTCCTGCTGCTGTCTGCTCAGGCTCTGACACAGTTTACATTGCAGCTCCTCCTGCAGCTCCTCCTGCAGCTCCTCCTGCTCCTTCGGCCTCTCCATCTCCTGTTTCTTGTTTGCAGATGTGCTTGCGAGCTCGAATACTGTAAACCTGTGGGTCTCCATCCATCATTCTGTCTCTGCAGCTAGGTCATTTCTGAAGTTACCACATCCATCTCACTGTCGTCTGTCCGGGTACAGTAGCTGCGTGTGACTGTATTTGGGTCCGAAAATGGACTCAGAAATGTATCATCATCTTCCAAGTGGGCGTCAACACGGCAGTAACCCAGCCTTGTGAGAGACCCAGAGATTTCAGTCATTCACTAGTCTATTTGATCAACCAGATCAGGAACTAGAGAAGAACCAGAGAGGAACCAGAGAAGAACCAGAGAAGAACCAGAGAAGAACCAGAGAAGAAGGAAGAAACAAAGCGATCTGTGTGTGTCACTGTGAGGTTCAGTGAAGCTCCTGACCCGTTGCCATGTCTCCTCATTCTCTTCACTCACCTGATCATATCAGTGCTGTCCTGACCCAACACACTGCAGTGATGTCTAACCAGCATCCAAACATCTCACCTATCAAGTTCTTCTTCTGCTTTGGTGCTGTTTTATGGCGGTTGGTATCCATAGTGTTTCATTACCGCCATTCTTTATTACAGTCCTCGCTACTATTCTAATTCTAAACTCTACTCATTCTAGAATAATGTGTCACCATGGCGACCAGATTTAATGATCTATTGTGTTTTTGCTTGATGACATCATCATTAGAATGAAGGTGTGTGAAAAATGGGACTTCAGAAGAAAGGGCTGGTCCACAAGACCAGATGCTCCAGAAATGACCTAGCTGCAGAGACAGAATGATGCATGGAGACCCACAGGTTTACAGTATTCGAGCTCGCAAGCACATCTGCAAACAAGAACAGGAGATGGAGAGGCCGAAGGAGCAGGAGGAGCTGCAGGAGGAGCTGCAGGAGGAGCTGCAATGTAAACTGTGTCAGAGCCTGAGCAGACAGCAGCAGGACCAGGAGGAGGCCCAGGAACACAAGACTTTACTGGATCAGATTCAACTCATCGAGGTGGTCTTCGATAAAGAGAGGGACAGCCAGAAGCTACTGGGACAAGAGCTCTCTGGTATGGAATTGAAGTTGGAAGAGCTGAGGGGAGGAGAGTTGAGCCGAGGAGACAAACTCAAGACTGAGGTCCGAAAAACTCAGAAAGTCATCTGCACTTTAGAGAACAAACTGGACAGAGCTTTGGCCCAATTTAGTGACCAACTGACAAAGAACAGGCGGCTGAGAGAAGAGGTGCAACTTCTGCACATCGAAAGAGATCGCTTCCAAAACTGCATAAAGGACTGGACAAGGAGCTTCAAGAAGCTCGTAAAAAGATTGTGGAAGTCATCAACCAATCTACAGCTGCTTACGACACAGACGGGTTTCAGATGTAACAGAGGCGCCGTGGATGGACCCTCTGGGGGAGGAGTCACTGGAGACTCTAGAGGAAGTGTTTGAAAGGATTCAGAAAGTTACTGGAGAAGACGACCTGGAAGTGATGGTGGCCAAGTTCCTTCAAGTTGAAGACAGGAACTCTGCACTCTTTAATTTTGTAAATGAGCAAAATAAGGAAGCTGAAGCTCTGAGGGAGCAGATCGACCAGGTTAAAGAGGAGATGGTGCAATTCCGAGTGGAGGGTTTGTTGACGGAGGAAAATCATGGTTTGCTGTTGAAGGAAATCGAAGACCAACCAAAGGACATTTTATCTCAAGCTGAAGAGTATGAAACGCAAGTGGACAGCGTTATCAAAACACTTGATCTCGTTAAAACAGCGGTCAACAACATTTCATTCAACTAGAGTGTGAAGAATCTGTGATGGAAGACATTTTAGGCTCATCTACAGAGATCAACAGCAACAACATTATGTCCTATTTCGGACTGATTGAGCAAAAAACCAACACGATGCTCATTATACGGGCCACCACCAACAGTGTCAACTCTAACATCACTGAAGGTGAGGAAAGGTCCCTGTCCAAAGAAGAACTGAGAAGACGAATTATGGGCGAGGTCACGCAAAAAGACATTTCACAGGAAAAAAGGAGAGAAGGAAAAGAACCCTCCTAGACCAGTTTGCAGAGCAGCAGCAGACAGGGTTTCCCTGGAGAACTTCCCTACAGCAGGGTTCCCTGGAGAACCCCCTAGAGCAGGTTCCGTGGAGAACCCCCTACAGCAGGGTTCCCTGGAGAACTCCTCACAGTAGGGTTCCTGGAGAACCCCCACAGCAGGACTGTGGGATTGGAATGAAGGTCTGCAAAGCTGCTGGGTAAAGCCTTTTCAGCAGGACAGACTGAACCTTGAGAAGGTGTGGACCCCCGCACGCCTCATGAGCACACATCATGAGGCGTGCGGGGGTCCACAGTTTTCCACAGTTACAGTCACTTTGCTCACGACTGCTCTGATGCGGGCACCGGGATCTTATGCGGGCACCGGGCTCTGATATGGGCACCGGGGTCTGCTGTGGGCACGGGCTCTGATGGCACGGGCTCGGGGCACCGGGTCTGCTGATGCTGTGGGCACCGGGGTCTGCTGTGGGGGGTCTGCTGTGGGCACCACGGGGTCTGCTGTGGGCACCGGGGTCTGCTGTGGGCACGGGGTCTGCTGTGGGACGGGCTCTGATGCTTTTATTTGTTAGGTTAAGTCAGATTTATTTAGTCATCAGTGTGTTTCAGCTCTAAATATTCATGTGTTCATCTCTGAATGTATTCATGAGTTCATCTCTGATGATTTGAGTTCATCTCTGATGTAATGTTCATCTCTAAATATTTTATGAGTTCATCTCTAATGTATTCATGTGTTCAT